>JABASD010003919.1:0-17603 GCA_019776165.1 Pogonognathellus flavescens | reverse complement strand
GGGGGTGCACCTTCGTTTCCTTTAGATACGGCCTTGGTAGATTCCTTGGTAGGTGTAAGCTGTGTTGCAGAGTGTGAGTGAATGACTGGTGTTGCCTATGGCGTAGTGTTTGTGTGGACCTGAGACGGATCGGATTGACAGACAGACGTTTAAAATAAATGTTGTTTGGATTTTGAAATGGGATTTGATGTTTCGTTAAAAGAATTTTAGTGTCTGTATTTGTGTAGCTTGTAACATAAGTGCAGTTCTCTAGGAAAAGATACATAAATAGTTGTCAGTTTACAGTTACATGCGTAAAACGGATTTGGGATTTAGGCTCAAGCTGAGAACCCGTAAACACAGAGATGCAGAGCAGCATCCAAATGTGTCTCTGCATTTGCACAGTCCAGCAGCCAAATGCCTCTCTTTCTGCACACACAAACACGGCAGTGCCTACTCAAGACGTGGCTGAGCCCTAATGGGCCTTTTTTCTTTCTTTATGTAAAAAGGTATTTATTGAAGCAGAAGTCATAGTTGATTTGCCCAAGTGGAGAATCATTGAGTGAACCTGTCATAAACTAAATCCCTTGTGCTGTAAACATTCATCCTATGTCAATGCAACCCCATTTCATTGTGTAAATAACCAAACGTTCATTTTACTTCATATTGGAGTAAGTAGATGCAGGCAATGTAGTCAAAGACACCACCGGCTTCACTCCGCCTACGCGATCTTTAATAATCTTCGGCAATATTACTCTTTATTCTTTTCTCGCAAGAAATATTTGCGATTCAATTTCTGAAATGAATATCACAGTCATGAGTGTGACTGACTCCAAGTGACTACCATCCAAAAACACGTTTACCTTGTTTAATTTACCACTATCACACACAGTGGCTCACGTAAGTAGAACATACCTAGACTTTTTATGTACGTATAGCTCTGGGTTCTACCACGCTGCAAGAACAAACACAGAAACTGCGATTTTGTTCATTTTTTATTTTCCATGGTTCTGCATTATTATGTGCTTATTCTAAATATGATGCATTGTGCTGGTCTAAATGTAACCATAATCTTGTCGTAAATCTTGGAAATAAAGTTCTGGTGTAAAAAATTGAATAGAAAGCACGCAATAGAACAATCATCCATGTAACAGCATGGAAATGAATATCTTTGGAGCACACTAGAATGTACAACAAATGGACAAATCCAAAAAACTCACGAAGAAATAATTTTATTAACTGAATTAGGACAAAGTGCCATGTATGGAATGAGAATTGAATACTTTCAGTTGCCTTGAGTCGAACCATTCGACGAATTCTGAACGAATATAATAATAAAAGCTTTCAATAAAGGTTGTAAAATTAAATAGAAGAGTACTACAGTATGTTAGATTTGCAGTGTCTTTGCTTAGAGAGGGGGCGTAGTAAAGCACGTTTTATGAACGTGTGACTTTTGCAGGTTGGCAAACAAATATCGAATTAAACTACACTTGAAATTCCTCAGCGTCATTCATGTCAGCAGTGCGTGGTGGATTTGAATGTATTCTGTAACAAAGTAAAATTGATGCTTGGAGCTTCAAGTTTAAAACCGAGCTAACAAGAAAACGTCATTGCACTTCAAGCTTCACCATTGACGCAGTTACTGATATCAACATATTATGTCTTCACATTGTTCACATTGGTTATACAATGAAATTATTATATCCCTTATTATTTTCACTCATGTTTAATTATACAATTGAATTTTGTATCTAGTATGTACATCACTAATTGGCGGAAATATTTGTGGTTAAACAAAATTGAAATTAAATGATAAAAATAATTTGGATGGCAATAGGAGTGCCGTGGCAATGTGTTGCGTATAGTTCATACATTTTGAGGCTGCTGAAGTAGCTGAAGCCTTTAGTGACATTTCTGTTCTTTACTTATGCAAATTTTTGTTGACAACAATCAGAGTGGGAGTTAGGGTCGTCATTCTTGAATGGTGTTGGTAGATGGGATTGGTTCGCATTCAAGTGTAAGTCTCTCTCAAATTACCGTCCTTGGTGAAGTGAACATGAATTTTCAATTTGCTCTGCAAGATTTTTACAGCCTCGTCCTCGCCTCCTCAAGCTTTATTTCCTCTGCTCCTCTCCGCTTCGTGCATAACATCTCACTTGTATTCTTTGCTTTGTCATGCGACAGAAATCGCTTCTAAAGTGCGATGATCAGTTTAACATTGGCATCACTCGCTTCTTCCTTTCAACCCAGTTGTCTTTTCAATACAGTTGTAGTCGCTGCTGCAGCTACCTTAAACACACATCAGATGCGTTGTATGCACACTGACACAGGCGAAAGTTCGCTGAAATAAAGTAGAGAAGAGCTTATTCATAAACTGAACTGTAAAAGTGAAATCTTAAGTGAGACGCATATTACACTCATGAAGATATTTTTTGATTTTGATAAGATGTCACTATCGAGCATCGGAAATAAAGTGGATCAACCAAGGCTCAGTGAACAACTTCAGCTGCTGGCTGTATCAGTTTTCCTTTCATGAGTACACACTCACACACGTCCAAAAGTTTACCTCGGAGGAGTGGACGAAGTTTTAGTCCCTAACCAAACTTTTAGCAAATCATCCTGATCAACGCACACAATTTTCAAGGGCATAAAAATATCATCAGTTCGATAGGTATGTAAATGCAATCTGTAGCATGCTTGTTATTCGCAACAGTCAAAACTGAAAGTTGCAGCACCCTAACTATAATTAGAATAATTATTCACTTGATGTGACAATTATTGCATTATAAATATTGATGGAAGGAAATGAAAAGTGTTTTATGGTAAATAAACACTGTATAGTATATGCAAGGAAGTTTAAAATATTGGCAGTGTATTATTTTGGGTGCAAGAAAGGGCTACAAATGTTTTATAAAAGTAGAAGTGCAGGTTAGATAAGGAAAGGTGGAATATTTTGGGTGGGAAGAAGTGGAGCAGGATTTGCATAATGCATGCTTGATCGTGTGCTGCAGAAATGTACGAGTACCTAAATTGGACAAAACCAATTTGGGCTGTTTGAGTGCATTTATTAAGATTATTTCTTGGCAATAAAGGGAGAATTACACTTCACATGGCTTATGGGCAAAGAAAACATTTGCACTCATAACAATTCCGTTTACACACACATCTATGTGACTTATAGAGAAAGAGTGGAATTGAAAGGAAAGTTGAGAATGAGATGGAAAAGTGGAAATGTACATTCACCTGGCGGTGCAGGAGATGCTTCGTATACGATAATAATGATTTTCTGTGTGCAGGAGAATAGAGCAGATTACTTATACTAACTTTTCCTTCCTTACATCCAAACTAGCTTATTATTATGCTTACATGTGATACGCTGTATAATAATACACAAACGCCAGACTTTCTTACAAAATGCCTCTTTCTTGGCGTAATACATGCAAAGGTATGTATCAAAAACGAGAAGGGAAATAATGTTAGAGGAGGATTATTGCACATTTGCGTGCAGGGGATTTATCGATCAAACGACTCCTTTTTTGTTGACGACGCGTTCTATACGCTTACTATGCTGCACCTACACAGTGCTCTGCCTTTACAACCTCTAGATGTACTACTAACGCCAATATACATTCAGAAAAGAATTCGGCTTTGTAAGAAACAGACTCACAGAAACAATGAAACAGGGTTTCGAATCTTCTCTCCAAATAACCTGCAAATTTAATACTAACCTTACACCCAGTTTATATGAAGTGAAAGCAAAACATTGGGTTCACAATTTACAAAACTCCCTGTATGAACTATTATACGAAACGCGACTGTGTTATGCTATTTGCAATTCACAGTCTCACATATTTACGTGACACGCTTCAAAAATATTGCTTAGTTTAATTCACTGTGAATCTTAAAACCGCGAACACTGGGTTGGGATAAATAGTTATGCATGGAAATCAAAAATGTTTATCGTTGTGCGTGTTCCTGGGTATTGAAGGTTTTTGATGAACATATTTGGATTGAAGTTTTGATGTAGGAGAATGGATGGGTGATATCTCTCATGCCGCACCAACCCAACACTCGTGGAATATCATTTTCTACCTTCAATGTGCAAACGGATTGCTGTTTCAAACAGAGTCATTCCCAACAAGGTGGACATTTACAATTAGATTGCGCATATCTTGTACAGACACTACGAAGACATAAGATGTTTCAGTGATCGCATGTATGTGTGTAGCGTATAATTGGAGTGTACATCGTCTAGTGACTGTAGTGCCTGTAGTGTTAGCGCAGGTAAGATTGCGTGGAAGAAAGTAGAAGTGGCTGCAGTTCTAAGAGGATAGTTGCTGAAGAGCTTAGTACGCTAATCCTTATTACTTATCTATGCACTCTCTCGCTTAGGAAAAGTCCCAACTCCCTCGTGCACACTTTCACTTGTTATTTTCTAATCCTGACAATTTTCCAAGTACTAAAATTACTTGTCTGGAATATAACACATCGTAAGCTTTGTCTCGTCGAATGGAGCAGTCGTCCACGTACTTTGTTGGAATCATAACGTAATTATATTGATAACAAAAGCTATCTGTTCTACTTCTAAAGGTGGCTAGTCATTTTCCTCACATAAAATACCTTGCTGGCCTCGTGACTGAAATTCACATTCGAAAATTCATGCTGCTCAACTATGCTGATGTGCCTAACTACCGTAAAGATTAAAATTCGAAATGAGTTTCCAATTTAAATTTGCTTTCATTATGTATGAAGATTTTGACCTTATGGCTAAAGGTCTACTGTGCAAATATTCTGTTCTTTCTTACGGCTTTGTGAATCGACTCACCTACTTTTCCAAAGCACCAGCTCCACCAGCCACCAACCTTCTCAACTTAACATACCAGTTGAATATTAAACCATGCAAACTTTTCTTCTTTTGATCTCATTTTTATTCAGCTATAGTACTTCTCTGCAACCGTTTTCCCTGGGTCATATTAATAGTGCTACTCAGGCGGTATTTCTACTACAAATGTTACAATACCATATAAAAACACTCATACAAAATATGTCTAACACTGAACCTTATTTCACAAAGGTATAATGCTACTTACTACGATTTACTTTGTTCGTGAATGTTTTCATCTTTGTTACCTTTTGTAATGTTTGCACATGAGACATGAGATGCCTTGTACAGACAAGTACCTGCGTAAATAAGTCCTTTCCAGGCGACTACAGAGATGTAGGTAGTGCCGTAGTAGGGCTTACTGAAAATTCCATATAGGTAGTTGGTTTAAATTGTTGGTATATAGTTGGTTTGGTATTCGTATTTTCATATTATTCTGGGATGAATGCAACATTAGCCACACTTCACAAATACAGATAGCGCAGTACCTTGTGTATGGAGTTCAAATAAAACATGACAAAACGGCTGAAATAAAGTCAAAAGTAGCTTAAGCTACAAATTTATATATTTATGTACCGAACAGTTATTTAATGCTGTCAACTGATTTGCCAACTGTTGTTGTCAAATGAGTTGTTTATATTTTTGTTGTCAACCGTTTGGACAAAGTTTGAACGCATTAAGTCGAATCGTTTGAGAGATCGATATGAACGATAGGCATAGGTCCTATAAAAGAGTATATTGAATGTCACTCCATTTTCCAGGTAAATCTTTCTAGTGACCCAGAGATAACGTATGAGAAGTATCAACTTTATCCATTATCAGGCTGAAAATATACAGAATTATCAATACAAAAAAATATGTATTAACATGATGTTTTTCGTATGATTTTTTCATTGTTTCTATGTATAATCTTTATTTACGACTGTCTGTAACTTCTTGATTAATGGTTCCATGGGCTTATTGCTCGAAGTGAACGTAATTATCAAATTATTATCTAATTTAGCTTTAGCGCGGATTGTTATTTATAGTGTGCTTTGTTTGTTCTATACCTCACGTTGATGTGACCCACCCACGGTTGATTAGTGGACCACTTTGCCTTCAACGATGGGTTCTACATATTTAATTTACCAATGTGAAATGTTAGCATACAGTGGGCATAAAAACATGACATGGAATAGCTAGGTCTTCTTTATCATTCAGAACAGAAGTATAATAGCAAAGTGCGAATAGTAATTAGTACAGAAAACCAGATTACCAGTTGAAATTGATTAATGACGAAATAAATGTTTTGTAATAATTAATAATTACAAGTATCTTACCATGTAGGCAATTGCACATTGCATCGTAAGTTCACAGACTAACTTAATTACTTAGAGAGACTGTTTCCTACTCAAAGTAATAATACTAGTATACTAATATTATTTAAGCTGTGCGTATGCAGATCATTTAATTGTCTTGCAATTAACCTGTATGCTTCTGCTTCAGTCTTGCAACATTTATTAGGAGCCTTTGATGAAAGTAAATAGAGGAAGGTACGGCAGGGCAGAAAGGGAGTGTGGGTGGGAGGGGAAGTGTTTGTGCGTCTGAGTTGATGTGGAGAAGAATGCATTTGTGTGAGTACATCAAAAGTGGCTACTTGGATGTGAAAGGGAGAGTGCCTTGGTTTTGGTTGGTTAGACAAACACAAAGTAATTTCACCTTGGTACTCAACAGGTCCTTTCCTCTCATCTCTGTTTAACTTTCTTTTTAAAACGTCGCATCTCATCATCATCAACATTCACAGCACCAAAGGAAACGTTGTCAGTAAATTCACTGTAATACACACAACCACACAGAAATCAATCTTCGCCTTCTTTATTCTTCTCCAAACGAATCGCAGCCCATTTCCAGCCACTAATAAATTTTCAAAGCAATGCGTGGCGTGCCGATGCTCCTGGTCCTTCGCCAACGTTTATTACAACGGACACCCAGGTTCACAATTCTGAACAAATAATTAAAGCATTCCGTCCCAACTCTTGTCAATACGAACGACCTTTTATTTTGTTCCATCAGCAGTTCTTCTAATTTCATCTCATGCTATACAAAATACAAACATAGACTTTACTTTGTGAATGCTTACTTTCAAAACTGCTAGTACTTCACTATTCCACTTACTAATTAGTTTTAGTTTTCAATTACTTTTATTGTTTCAGTGCATTCCACAGGTGTATGTCGTATGTGTATATCGTTTATTAGAGGCTCTAGATTGTTTATAAACTAGGCCGGGCCGGTGCGATGCCCATTCATTTGCCCGTGAATGTTCAGTGCTTGTGTCAATGACAAAAGAAATCGCTTTTTAGGTGTGTGTAGAGCAAAATAGTCTGCGGACTTCCGTATCTCCTTTTTTCCTCGCTCGCTGAACTTCTTGTGTGGTCCCTATCGTCGAGACGTTGGACCATCTAATATTTGCTCTTCACAATACAAACAAAAATTGTTTTTAAACAAAATTAAATTATTTTTTTATTGCAAACATGAATGTTTATTCTCATTGTGTTAATAAACCTTTGCAAAACGGCTATAATACAGTACTGTAGCGCAAGATACACACCTATATAGGTATGTTACCGAACAGTCGCTTACAGTTGTCAACTGATTTGTCAACTGTTGTTGTCAAAAGAGTTGTCTATTGTTGCTGTCAACTGTTTTGACAAAGTTTGAACGAATTAAGTTAAATTATTGTAGCGATATCACTATGACTGATAGACAGACAGAATGTCCTCAAAAAGTTCCTTCCGCTACTAAATATTGAATGTCACCGATTGACTTTATTTTCTAGATAACACTTTGTTGTGATCCAGAGATCACGTTTCACGTATGAGAAGTTTGAACAAATTGTGTTCATCCGTTCGTGAGTTATAGATAACGGTCTCAGACGGACGACAGACAGACATTGGACGTAGACACCATTCTTATAATGCAGCTTACGCAACTTTTAATAAACCGTTCAACACCGGATGTCAATAAACAAAGTAGTTTCTTATATATTTAAACAGTGAAACTTTTAAGAAAGCACTGTCACGAATTATAAATACTTTCATTTTCTTTCCCTTTCATTGTTGAAATTCAACTGTTACATGGGAGCTTCATTGCGTCTCCGTCTTCGTCGTTGCTACTCAAGAACCAAATGTCAACTTCATTTCCACTTTAAATTTCGCAGCTTGTAAATTATCTGCTTTGATATACTATTATCATGTACACTGTTAACCGCAACCCAATAATTAGGCATGGGTAAAGCATTTAAATTGTATTGTATTGTATAAGCTTTATTGTCATACTAGTCAACCGAAGCTGATCTCCCCCAATAGACATAGTCTCACAGAGTCTCAGTCGGAACAACAAAAACGGAGTGACGTTAATGCCAACAATCGAGTCTTTCCCTTTTCTAATGCTTTTCTTTCCAATGACGGATTAAGCATCACCACTTTCACCACTGCACTGCTTCCTCTCTAAGAGCCCTGTCCTCTCATTCCTATCCTAACTGCAAAACACTACCATGTTGATTGTTAGTACCACAATCTAATAAACCCCTTTTTACAAACGGTTTGAATATTTATCGAAGAAAACATACTTGGAATGGATTTTTATAATTTATTTGAAACATATTTTTATAATTTAAACCCATTTTCTATTATAAGTATGGAAAGCGACACATTTGGGACATTTTGGGGTGATCGGAGACAAAATTGGGGTAATTTTGGGTGGTGTGAGACACTTTTAGATATCCTTGTGTTGACTTTGGTCGGAGTTGTTAGTGGTAGGCTGTTGTATGTGTGCAGTCTGTTGTCGTTGTGTTCTGCTGCATGTGCATGTTGTAGAGGTTGGGGACAAAATTTGTCGCGCGTACAGACAGACAGACAGGAAAGTGATTCACAATATTTATCTTCGATAAATAATAAGTTCTGCAAATGCGTGACAGCACTTTTGCGTTTTAAATGCTTGAATTGTGTTGCGTATTCGTGATGCTTTTCTCCAAGCATTAAGCCAATAATACTTTCGGAAAAGCGTATTATGAACAACATACGACATACGAGCAATAGCGATGCAAAATATGAACAGCTAATACAGCTATCTATATATTATTCGCCATCTGCGCTTTATGCAATTATGAATTATCCAACTTTTTTAATGCTATGCGGTTCACAGTGTAGGTAAAGTTAAAATGTCAAAGTTCACGAAATGGTTAACCGATCAACCTCATCTGCGAACTCGGAAAGGACCATATACGATGGTAGTACGTATTGCAAATTTGCAAGTGTTTAGGTCAA
Source organism: Pogonognathellus flavescens (assembly GCA_019776165.1). Taxonomy (NCBI): domain Eukaryota; kingdom Metazoa; phylum Arthropoda; class Collembola; order Entomobryomorpha; family Tomoceridae; genus Pogonognathellus; species Pogonognathellus flavescens. Next base: position 8,438 of record JABASD010003919.1, on the reverse strand, counting down.
ACGTTACGTTAAATAATTTCAAATTTTACCCTTTGGAGTGGAGACAAACATGATCAGTTAGAAGATACTTCTTACAGAAAAGAGTAAGTTTACGAGAGGTATTTTTGGCACACAGTAACGTAAAAATATGAAGCAAGAAAAGTATTTTCAAAAGTGATTTCAATTTTTCTTTGGCCTTGTGTTACCTTTAAGGGTGGCCTGCATATGGCAAAAATTTGTGAAAGACTAAACTCTGATCAGGCCTTTTTACATGTATTTTTTTCAAATTTCCAATTTTCATGATTTCCGGCATAACTCATTTACAGAGCTACAAAAAAATTCAAATTTTTACTAGCTATTTGTTACATATATCCTAGAGGGTCCCTGCGAAGCCATTTTTAAAAATATTGTTTGGTTTGGTCACAAATAATTTCCAAACACATCCCGCCAAAATGTTTTTCATATTTTTCTACGAAAATTATTTTGAATATGTTATAATTCGAAATTGCACAAATGCCCTCGAGAGGACCCTCCTGGATAACTAATCTACATTTTAAGCCATCATACGCCAATATTGAAGCAAGTTTGATTGAGTTTGGGTGGAAGAGACGGAGTAGAAAATCCCATGTATTCCCCAAATATGCATACCACCACTTCCACCACCCTACAGAGCACAGTTTATGACTGCTTTATTTTTGAATTTTGTTTCTAGAATTGTGGAATAGTTGTATTGCGGAGGATGAATGTGTACACATCGCATCATTTGGACTGCATCGGATGTTAATGATCCTGCTATAAAAGAAGATATTATCCGGTATATGCATTGAATGTTGAACTTCGAGTTGTGCTGGTGCTGACTGCATGTGGTATTTAGTAGTTGGACTCTGAGGTCGTATTTTATGGAGAATAAACTGGAGAAAGGGTCTGCGGGTGAAAGGGCTAGGTTTGGAAAGAAAGTTTTCTAGATGGATAGCGATTTAAGTGAAATCAGAAAGAAATATGGCTGTCTGCTTTGTTCAATGACTCGGAGAATGAGAAAATGCTTTGGAGTTACTGCATCGCAGCTGAGCCTCCCTTACTGTTGATGTATCAATCGTCTTCCCTTTACATCCTCCCGCTCTTCTCCTAAACCTTCCAGCCGCAACTACTCCCGCTTCCAGCCTGGTCAAAATAACCTTCGTCATTTATTATCTTCATATACTAAACGTATGCCACCATCTTTCTTCTCGTTCTTCTTCGTCCTTTCTTCTCTCCACCCAAACAAATAATTCACTTTCGCCGTTCTTCATATTCCAGTCGCTCCCAATTAATAATAATTCCATTTCCGATGATCCTCCCATTTGTTCTTCAAAACTGATCAAGAGTTATAGGTAAGTCAACGTGGAATAACTTTTAGAAAAAAACAACCAAACTTTAATTAATTCTTTTATTTGCACACAATTTGCTACGCAAAGGGAGAGAAGCTAATACACGTAGTTTTCTAAACTCTGAACCATACGGTGTTTTTAAATGAGCCAAAGCGAGGTGGGGCAGGGATTCATTGAGTGACGACTGATACTATTACGGCTATGTCAAAATAGACATTGTGCAAACTGAAAACCAAAGGAAGGGAAAGGAAACCACAGTTTCATTGTAGATTCACATCAAATATCGCACATCCGTTGAAGCATCCGAATCCCTGTAGAACATCAGTGAATATAAGACAAAGTTGGAGTTTGTGAGAGAGGGGAAGGGAACTGTAACCCGCAAGTGGAGTACGACTACTGCGTCTGTTGAAAGAGTGAGAAGAAAGTAAAATAGTAAAATAAAGAGAAAAAGAGAAGAAAGAAAAGAGAAAAATGGAGAGAAAAAGTGTTGAGGTCGTTTATGCTCTGCATCTCAATTCACAATTGTGAAGGGAATACAATAATTCTGCTTAGCTTGGCAAAAATAAGGGCTGTGCATTACACACAAGAAAACTAAACCAAACCAAGTCACTTTCTCTTATGCTTTCCCCTTCTATATCCGTTATTCCTCTTTAGTTGAGCTTTCCCTAGGCTTGCTCTCGTTAGCATCCCTTATCTCTGCACGGGCATTCAGCACTACCGCAACTCCATACACAACACTCCACAATGTGCAGAATTTAACCCTGGAAATTCCTTACACTATCATCTATGTCATTCTTATATGTACACTCACTACAAATATAAATACTGCTGTGTCTTTGTTTTGAACATGCAATGCCACGTATGATACCACTGCGGACTCAAGTGTGTGTCCACTAATTTTTCAGACACTACAGGGTCCTCGGTTTTAATCAACAGAAAATGCAAGACACGTTCGTTCTTATAGGCTAAGCAAACTAGAAAAGGGTTTCGATAGGAAATGTTTCGGAGGACCCTGTAAGATGATTTTCAGTGCAAATTCAACGAGTGAAACAAAATTCTCCACAAAGCTGCAAAACCGAAGTTTCTAATGCAGCCAAGTTTCTCCTTTCTCTTCCACTTTCTCTTGCCTGAACAATTTTAGTGGTTTATTTATGCTCTTGCGTTGGCTACTCCGTGTTCCGGTCGTGCATTGTGCACTGCTTGTACTTCTCATGTTCTTCAGTTAAATGCACTATATGTACATTATTGTATTGTAGTGGGGTTGTAAACATAGATAAAATGCACCTCATAGTAAATACATGCTCTGCTACACAGTGACTGTGTTGTAAATAAATAGAATGTAGGCTCTTTGCTATATACAGGGTCCTGCATAATACTTAATACTTAATAATTATTAATCAACAAAATGGTAATAAAACAGTTTGCGCCACATCATTAAATTTATTGTCAGTAAAAAAATTACATGAACAATCTCATGAAAAATGCATCAAAATTTCCGATTTTTAACTTAATTTAAAATTAATGTTTTAGTGCCAAAAACGTTTTATAGAAAACTCATTTTGTAGCCGTGTTCACTTCATTACTTCCTTGTACCGTTACAAATGGTTTATTCAATTTTTGGATGTATTCAACATTTGATGGTAAACATGACAGTTGAGTTAGTTTTTCAGAATTTGTTATTGGGGTAATATTATGGTCTTGAACTCGGGAAAAATGGGTACACGTCGGGATAACCACTAATAGCTCATTTCACGTAGAAAATGATTTTCTGTGAAGTGTTTTATTTCGTTAAGCTTCGCTTTCACTATGTAGGTACGCTGCAGACTAGGACTCAATCTTTATGCATCACCCTGCAGACAAAAATGCGGAGTCATACAAACATTTCTGCTCATTACATTTATACGGAGATGTACTCCCAGAGTAGAGTATCAGTGTTGTGCGATTTAAATATTACACATTTCTGTATAGCTGTTGGCTTTGACTTTTCTTTTTGCATTACAAACATATCTACCTACGTACGACCGAAGTATTTTGTGCCACGTCGCAATGCATAAATATAGACATATATTAAGCACATACTGTATATCAGCGGAAGAACCGGATGCATGACTCTGAATGGATTTGCGTTTGGCATTTGTAATTTGCATTGTGTTTCCTTTGTATACAAGCAGACAACAGTGAAATGCATGCAGGCAGCAGCGTAAACATGGAGCAGAAAACAGAAAGAGGAATAATGGAAAGATGGGTAGTAAATTTGGAAAGAGAGATAGGCGTGCTATAGAAAGCTTTTACTTTTCTGGAAGACATATCTGGTAGGTGCAGTTGAGATAAAGTGGATATTGCGAGACGGATGGGTATGAGGTTAAAGATACTACAGTCAGTACAGTCACACTGCATCGCACCAGAACAAAACCGCATGAACACACGCAAAGAAGACTCAGCTTTCGTTATTTCATGCAGTTTTTCATTTTGGCTGTGTTGGTTTTTGCTTTGAGCGAATGGAAAGGGACAGGTAGAGAGTATGTTGAATTTTATATGGGTGGACTGAAGTTGTTGTGAATACCCGGCACAAGGAGTTTGATATTGAAAGAATAGGGTCATGTCAATTCAGAAGAATGAGAATAAACCAAGACAAGAATGCCAAGGCTAGTGTAGCAATAATAGTAGGAGCGTTCAATCATAAAAGTAAAGCACATCGGAGATTGCACACCACAGCGACGTCTACTTGCTATGTACACACAGTACACACACAACACAATTCCTCCACAAAGAAGAGCAGAATAAAGCAAACTGGATTTTTGTAGGGAAATTCGTAATATTATGTGTATGATATGGCAGCTATCTGCATAACGTCGTCATTCATGCAAGAGGAATGCCAAGCCACGATATTGTCGTCGTCCGTGTTCAAAAGGTGAGGACTAAGTAAGAGCTAACTTTGATAAGGTGAAGAAGGAAGACCCGTTTCCAGATTTCTTTTCCATTTTCCCCGCACAGCTCACTGGTGTGAATTGCCTCCAGCTCTCATTTTCCTTTGCAGCGGAGAAGACGAAGAAAACGATAAGAGTTGCCCGCATTGAGGTAGTTGAGCCTGGCGTGTTCCTCCAAGAACTCGGTGTTGTACATGTGTAAGTGTGTGGCTATGCCTCCAGAATGAAACAGTCAGTGCATTTCAAATTCTATCGTCTTCGTCTCTTCCTTTTCACACACTTCCTTTGTAGCAGTAGGTTAGCGATGTGCCAGTGCCAAACATATCGCTAATACCGGTACGTGTATAAACAGATAGAACCCAAATCCTCACTAGATTTCCCAGAAGCCAAATTTACACACGAGTGAAGAAAACTACATGAATTCTATATTTGTATCATCCTTGTCCCTTTCTTCACTTCTTCTGCCATATTTACTTCTGCTGAGTAGAAAACAAACAGTCCCCTGCTTTTTACCCTCATACGCTTTCTCATACACATTCACCTTACATTCATTTACTCAACGTTCCTGCATCCAAGTAGTTGGGACTAAGCTGCAAGTTCGTAGATGATGTTATGTAATGAATCTATATAATCAGAAGAGGCAGGAATAATGAAAGAAGAATATAAATACGCGGCTACAAGTGGAGGAAGTTAGATCGAGCATAAATGTAGTTGCTGTTTATTCTTTATTCTTTATTCGTACACGATCAAGATTAAATGAGATACGATTTATTTCACGTCCATGAATGTGCAATAAAGCATTAAAGTATTGTTATAAGTGTAAAGGTGAAAGTAAGTGAAAAGTTTAATTCATTTACCATTCTGTGAATGTTTGCTGGATTACTTTTGCATTATTATGGAAGAATCCATTTATTTTACATTCATAAATCTGATTTGTTTGCCGATGCAAATACAATCAAAATCTTTTTATTGATTCTCAATCGGCAACATTTGAGCTTCACACATTCGGCTTCTTATTGGCGTCTGTTTATTTGAAAGGCACATTCTCTGCGATGAAGTTTAATGACCAAGTGAAAAGAAGCAATTTAAAATATTAGTGGATATAGAAAGTAAAGCACAGAGGAAGAATGGAGGACGTCCCTATAAAGGAAGTTTATGCAGCACTTCATTTGAGAACTATTGTTGCCTTTGAATTACAACATAAAAGTACACTACTGTAATTCCTTTGAATGTCTCCCATTTACTTTCAAATTTCATGTAATAAATTGCTCTGCCTTGACGCTTTGCCACCACAGCATTAATTTCCAGTGAAACTCTCACATATCCGAAATGAATAAAATAGGCCTATAATATTCAACGACCTTTTTTGCAAAAAATTCATTCTTTTCTTTTGTTGCATGCTACACTGTGTATTTATGTACTACTTACATGTACAAAGCAGAGCTGGAGAGAAAGTAAATGATAGTTTTTAGAAATGCGATTTTTTGTTATGTGCACTACAGAAGACGACAGCCGTGTGCATTTGACTTGATTTAATGAAGAAACAATAGATTTTTTCCATCGTTGCGTTCGGCTAAAAAAGAAGTGAGTGAGCAAACAGCCCGTACTTTCTGCTTTTGCAACTCCTATACTTATCGTACGCAAAGAAGAAATAATAATATGGCAGAGCAGGAGCAGTCTTTGCAGTTCGAATGAAATTACTTAGTGCTGCATTACAACATAACGATGGAATATGTTTAGAGAGCGGAGGAATAAGCAGTTAAGCGCTTGCATGGCTATAGGGAAATAGAAATAATAATAGCGTCCCATTGCCATCCGCATCCGAGGACAGACGAGATGTAGCGTGGAGCGGGTGCAGTGTGTGTACGAAATAGTCAAAATCAGTCATCTGGCTTTGATATCAAAATTAGATTAGAAGACAGTGAAGACAGCCGTGCTGGGCTGAAATGAATAGTTACTCTCTTTGCACTGCATTGCATTATTTGCTTTTGTGTGTGCTACTTCCATCCTTCTCCCTTACACTTCCACATGAATTTAAATACACACTGCACTGCACTGTGTGAATGAAACAACGGGTTAATGGGACTAACGAATACTACCAGACGTAGACTACCACCACCGCCAAATATTATCACTCTAAAACAAAATTTTGTGGACGAGCTGCACTCTCCCGTAGTCTCCACAGGACAGGAAGGAGAGGAGGAACGCATTGCGCTAGAATCAGAGCTTATGATATTATTGGCTCCTGTCTGCGGAGAATGGGCCTCGGTGTGTACTTAAGTCTTCCGTATGTTCTCCAGCTCCACACAACCTGCACACGGCAACAACCAACCCAAATATTTCATTTCCCCAGTTTTCTCTTCTCTGTGACGAGAAATTAAGTCCGAGTTAGTTAAATGAGAAATTATTGCCTGTTTAGTTTGACGGCTCTGATTTAGCGGATACTTCCACTTTACCCTACAAAACCTGAAACAAACTGATCAAGCTGCAACACACATTTCAAACTTATAGTCAGATTATTATTCTCTTCTGTAGAATTCTACAGCAGAAAAGAAAGGTTAATTCCACAAATAGTACTTGTGTATATATAGCATATTACAAATATTATTACACTTAGATACTTTTGTCAGCGAGATGGTTAGTCGGCAGTTGTATAGGGTTTGTTCATAATAGTATTACAGCAGCAGATATTTGCATACTTATAGAAATGGTCACGACGATTCGTCTTTCTAATGTCTTAGATTTTTACGTTTGTAAACACCGAAAGTATGAAATAGTGCGAAAACATGATAATTTATTTATAAAACTGTAAACTTTACTTTTTATTTGTTTATTTGCTTTTAAGCAGCCAACCTTGCATTTTTCATTATCACTTTCCTCTTTCAAATTATTTTAAAATAACAGTACCATAAGTAGCAAAGTATTTATTCAGTCCTGGTCAATTTAGTCAATTGGCCACAAAATAGCATATTTTGTCTTTTTAAATATTAATGCTTAATGATTTAATGTCAATGTTTCTTGAAAACTAATTCTTCGACAACACAAGTCTAACGAAAAATATGGAAGCGTATTTGCAGGACTAACATGAAATGTCTGTACAAACAGACAAAAATGAAAAGTGGTGAAAGGCTGACTTTTCAGGTACAGTCAGATAAGATCATCCTACATCCCTAACTGTCTTACCTCAATATGCTTATAAGTATGAATGAATATATTGCAAGGTTTTAATAGTTTATGGTATGCTTATACTACACATACACATGTTTGCAGCATAAAATAGATTTGTTATATAAGGATAATTGGAATAATTGGATATATATATGATTTGTAATGATTTGAATTGTGATCGATGATGTTCTTATATTGATCAATAAACACCTACCTACCTACTACACATACACACAAATACTCTTCGTTTGCTATCTCTGTTTTGCGTCAGGTTGCGACAAAAATATGACTTGCTAAAAGGAAGACAACTACAATTCTCCATCTAAACTAGGACAAGTTTGCGAAGGCCAACAGCCGCGGTACACCAGCGGTTGTAACTAAAGTTTGTACGTGTGTAAAGTTCTATTCTAATAACTAATACCAGTAATATTATGTGTAACTATGAGTACAGATAATCTACCGGCGGCTACCATAGGTATGTACAGATAGTATGTACTGTACATACAGTTAATATAGCAGACATGGTATTTTACAAGAAACTGCTATGCTTAGTAGAAATTCCTAGTCATTTAATGCTAAAATTATGAACGTGGTGGTGTCTCGTGTACACACACTAAAGGGAAAGTGAACCAAAGTAAATTATATTAATTCATAATGAAATAAATGTTCTAGTTGAAGCAAAACTTCTCAACCGAGTCGTCTTAGACCATGAAGTGGAACGTGTAATAATCTCAGACTCGCACAAATCGACTGCCAGAAGCCCTGGTAAGTATGTACTGTTTATCTGTACATGAATTCTTGAAATAAGAAAGGATAATATTCATACGAATTGCATTCACCCCATTAACAAGATCGCAAAAATCGTGGGATAAGAAATTTGAACAAATGCGATAATAATAAAATTATTTGTTTGATTTGATTTGATTTGATGACTTTATTTGATTGATAACACATCGACAGCTCTAGGCTGATATCTCTTAGGTATCACAATAAATAC
>JABASD010003918.1:0-17612 GCA_019776165.1 Pogonognathellus flavescens | reverse complement strand
CCAACACTAACTGTGCGAAACGGTAGATGAAAGTTTGAGAATCTCAATTTGAGATCCGTTTTTTTGTTGCAATATGAAATAATATTTTATTTCCCCATTGTAATGTAATCTATATTGAAAATATCAATACGTGTAATAATATCAATGCATGTTCTTACAATTTCAGGATCGTGAAGATGACACAACATTAGGTCTTGGATCTACTGCACGCATTTTTGGAGAGCAAACTAAACTATGGATTGGCGGATTTAGTGTTACAATGGTATCTCTGTTAACTGCTGCGGGTATCATGGCTGAATTAAGCTGGCCCTATTATGCTGCTGTCGCCTCTTCCGGCGCCCATCTAATTTGGCAGGTAAACTGTGTAACCTATGTAAACATTTAAATTTTATGCTCGTGTCAGGTTTCCGGTCGTCATTCCATACTTTTTTATTTCAGATAAAAACGCTAGATATCCACAACCATAAAAATTGTGCCGACCGTTTCGATTCTAATCGTCTTCTTGGCTGGATATTATTTTTCGGTCTTGCTGGGTCATATTTGGTCCACAGTAAAACAAAAAGCTCAGTTATTGAGTTGAGCCCTAGTGATAAGGGTGCTATTGCTAGTTATGTAGTAGATACGGGTACGGTGGATGGAGAGAGCAAACAATGTATTCAGCCAATAACTTCTAAATATAGTATATCTAATGTTACTTAGAATCAGAATCAGTTTACTGTTATAATAATTGTTAATTAGTATTTTTGATAAACGCAATGTATTTGTTCAGAGGACCAATGCCAAAGAGTCATGTTAATGTTCCAATTTGTTGTGAAAAGGTTCTATAATATTCAATAAAATATAAATTTTGTCACCTAATAGTTTTTCCAGAATTTAATGAATTTTTAAAACGAATATAATATGTAACTGTAATAGATTTGATTAATCATCATATCATATCATCAGAAAGCATCCATTGTAATAGAACGAGAGAGTATTCCAAGGCGGGGCGGAAAATCCTTGAGGAGGATACTCCGGTGCCCATTCTTGATAGCCGATTAGGACAAAATAATGGAAGCGGAGATACTCCTGCCCGGAGTAGGAGTCCTAGGTAACGGGAATACCGTGGCTTAGGAGAAGGAGAAGAAATCAGAACAGATACTTCTCTGGAGAGTATTTCGTAGTAGGGAGGCTTGGGAGATGGAATCACAGGAAATACCTCCGAAGGATGCTCCAGATGTAGTTTATCTAACCTTATTTACTCATAAAAGTTGAGGTATATTCCATGCCAGTATTTACAAGAGCATACAGAGTTTTTTGCAATGCGTATATCGTCATAAGTCATAAAGTTGTTTTGCTGACGATGAGATTTATTTGCATGTGGGCACGACCGAATTGTAGCTATTTTTACTAACATGCAAGTTAGCATTCAACCCTTATTGTCAAAACAACTTAGAATAAGTTTCAAAGAAATGAGTTAGTTTGGTTGAATGTTGAAAAAGTTTTTTATGAGAAATTCTCTTGGAGGCTGTATTGTGCACTATGTGCACTGCAGTATAGATAGTTGCGGTTACAAATCTTGTGCATTGTTGCTCCAATTACGATTTGGGAATTAAACTTACCCTATTAGTATTTTAGTACTTCGTATGCAATACCTATTCAATTTAATGAATAATTTGCAATGTATTACAACTCATGATAAGACACGCTTTATTAATTCAAGACAAAGTACAAAGACAAAGTTTACGTGGTCAAGTGGTCATTATGTAATAAAATATCTCCTACACGTATAATCTTGGATCATTGTAGTCTGTAATAAATTGTTTTAAGCTTTCCATGAGATTGATATTTCTGAAATCTCCTTCTTTTATAATTGTATAAATGTATGTACACTTCACAAATTATAATGTTTGTTCATATCAAGTAGGTTAAGAGATTAATAAATTTAAGTGAATTTCATCAATCATTAAGCATTTTACTTGCAACTTAATTGACATTAAATACAAGGTACTAATCAGGATAATTTTACACAAGAGTTTATAATAATTCTTACATGAAATTACAAACTAAAAGAATTGTTAACTTATTTACTTAAGTAAAAGTAATTAATTATACCGTAAAATCTACAGATCGTTATGTTGTAGCTGTTGCATGTTGTACCAGTAAATAACTACATATTAACAAAGGCATTTGTTCTGCTATTGCCAGATTATTGTTGTGACTCAATTTCAATCCATTATGTGTACTAACATAAAAGAAACTCAGCATTTGCCGTGGTGCGAAATCGCTACTATCCTAGTCACAATTTTGAAAATTTGAGAAAAATCTCAAATCATTTCAATAAACCGTAGTTTTACTATTTTCTATAGTTTAAGTTGCTGTATATACTATCTGTATATAGTGGTGCAAGTGATTTTATACATTCTAACCTAACCAACTGTACTATACTAGAATATTGATGTGAGGTATTAAAAAAGATCTCAGGAAACTAATATCCTAATTATCCTAATAATAATGCGAGCATACACCAAGCGTACACAACGTGGGTGACAAATGAACATTCGTTTTGTGAAGCTTATCTATACTTATCAAATAATAGAAATATTGAATTGTGCCAATGGAAAGGTATACCCCAGAGACCTTTTACATAATATGGTTCCATTATAAAATACTCTAGACTAGACGCAGGAAAGAGAGGCACAAAAAACGCCAACAGAAAACCCGTCTTCGAAAATATCATTGGGTATTACAAACAAAACATTTCAAGCTTATTACCTACAATCTTGAAATGATTACACAATTGCACGGGTAATACATTTAAGACAAAACCATCCATGTCATGTAGAAGAGAAAGTATAAATATATTTCTATCTACGGAAGAAACATCCCATGCAGCGAGGAAGGAATGTGAGTCTTAAATTTTGCTCTTCCAATTTCCGTCATATCTTTTGCATCCAAAAATAAAAGAAAGTCTTTGTGGCCCACTCTTTTATCAGTTACGGCTGAAACGATCACACCGTCGTCTTCACTTTCTGGGTTAGGTTTGGAAACAAACATTGGTTCCTGTAATGAGAAAAATTATTGGTTAGTAACAGCAATTCTAATACAGCATGTTATAGGTAATGGGAAAAATTAACAAAATAACATGAAATGAAACTTATTCTTACTCCGGGGTAATAATTGTCGTTTTCTTTCCATACAATAACTTCTTTGGTGTTCATGTCAACTTTGCAAATTGAATTTGAAAACACACTCGCGTTAAATGTTCCGGCAGCGTATGTGAAGGAATATTTTTTGTACATGAATTTAGAGTTAATGGTTGGTAGTTCTAAACCATGTTGAGTTAAAACATCGGGAGAGACGATTATCTGGCTCCCGTTTTTAATTGCAGTTGCCTTCGTATTTGGGATTGTGACCAAATTGACTTCTGACTCATTTATATTTTTTATATCCGCACCAATTGGAATGACAAAACGCACAGCATAAGGCAGATCAACTTTTTCTTGAATGCCTTCACGGAGCTTAGCTAGTTCCAAGGTATCCAGCACATTTGGAGAATCATAAACTATAATGTCAATAATAAGCTGAAATACAAACAAAAAAAGAGTTTTTACATGGAAATTTTTCTTAATACGGTTATTTTTAAACATTATTCATTCATCTTAATTTGCAGTTAATCGCAAGTTTTCCAACCTGATCTTCTTCTTCGTAGCAGTTAATGAAGTGTAAGAAATGGAAGGCTTCCTTGCTGATGAATTCTGTTTTCAAAAATTTTCCGGTGCTTTTGTTTAAAATGCAAAACCGGTTTTTGTCCTGTGGTCGCCACTCCATCCAATCTTTCACAGTGTCTCCTTTAATGATGGAACTGGCCATTTTGGAAGCAACGACAATATGTGGTTGCTCGATGAGTACAACATAATTTTGGCTCATTCCGAAAGAATGTGCTGCCGCAATACATCCATTCCAACGTGATGACAATGAAGCAACAATTTTAGATTTTTTCAACATTTCCTTTGAGCTGTTATTTTTTGGAATTTTAATGACGTTATATTTGACCCCAGTCAACACAGTGAATCCCATGCACCAAGTGTCCCCATTTTCATCCACGAGTGGATGTGCACAAAGTCCGTTCATTCCAAAATATTTATTTCCATCACACTTCTCTCCAGTATTCAAGCCTTTCGGTTCGACTCGTCGAAAAAAGCATGTATCGCAAATTGCAAAAACGTCCGTCCCAATTTTAAACAGTGTAGAGTAACCATTGTCTAAAAATGTGTAGTATTCAAATGTAAAAATTGTTTACTGAATATGCGTTATCAAGAAAATTTGTTTTCATCAATGTACTACATACTGTTGTAAATACTGTATTGGTGTACCTGTAAATTCCGGTATGATAGAAGACATCATTCGTGAGAAGAATCCTTTGTTAGGATCAGTATGAGCTTTAGTGCCGAATTCATTGATAACTGGCCTAGAGGCAGCTAAAGAACGAGTGTAGGCGTCCGATTGTAAAAATCTCTTCTCCAAAACTACAGAATTTCTAGAAATCTGAAATTTTGACAGGATAGCATATCCATCCAACCAATGGCTGTACATACAAACAGAAAATACAATTAGAAACTAAAATCATTTAAAAATCCTAAATGCAGTAGTAAGTTTAATCTTATATTCACTTCAAAGCAAAATCTCCAGGAAAATCAAATTTTCCAGGTCCAACTCTCAAATATGTTCCTGCAATCCATTCTGGCAGGACTCCTGAAATAGCACAAGAAAATAAAGGTCAGTTGCATTCGTCAGTATGTCACAGCAAAAATTAAATCGTGCTATTTAAACCGTGTCTTTTAAAGTTCAATTTCATTGTCATTTATATCTCACGGTTCGATTATTTTCTGTGTTTGTAAAGGTCGCACACAAAACTAGGTAGGTAATAAATACACATGCCGTGCATAAGAATAACATAAGACAAGGTACTCGTCATCGTAGATAAGAGATCGATTGCCAAACACGTGAAAACCTCAACGAGTAAGTAAATAACCAGAGTAATTGCGTGTGACCGTCATTTATAACCACCGTACTGTGAAAATTGCCTTTTAAAGGTTTAGGCCAGGGCGTAGGTAATAAATAGGCGAGGTAAACTTATTTATTCCACATAAAAATGTTCATTAAGAGTCATTAATTCCACAGTGCCCCACTGTCCAAATAAATAAGTCTTTTCATACCGTTCTTGAAGTAAATCATGTATAATGCAACTAAATAAGATGTGAAATTGAAGGCAAATGCAAGCTGCTGGTATGGCAAACTTATTTAAACCCAAATTGGCATGCAACTATCTGTAAATGAGGCTACACATAAAAAATTCTACATAAATACAAGAAATCAAAGCAAAAAGCAATTTCCTGCAATTAGGAATTGCATACATGTGTGTAGGTACAAAATTTCATAATGCATAGAATGATTTTGTTTCACTTGTTGGATGCTTTTGCCGGTAGTGAGTGATTCTCTTTAAGCGAGGCACAAGGTATATGTACAAAAACAACACATAAAGAAATGTAGCAGAAGGATAGCCAGATAAGGTAATTGCAGAAAGCTCAACATTGTTCTTTACAGCAAACGAAATTCCTCGTTGTCTTTACACATGTATGGTGTTAAATCTAATGCAGTGGTTATTAGCGTTATTAGATGTAAGCTCAATTATGGCCTTGTGTAATTTAAAAAAAGAGCACAAGCACATTCAGCTCTGGTGGCAGCGGCACTAAATGACATTGGGATATGGTAAATAATCTTAACTTCAATTCACTGTGTCTACTGTGTCTAAAATAACGCACGTTATGTTTTGTGTAGTGGTAACACACAATACGTTCAACTAGTCTTGTATATACAACTGTCTCATGCACAAAGAATGCCTATAGGTAAATGTGTGCGCTTTATAGTTAGTTAAAAGTAGAGAAATGAAACAATATTGTAAAAATAACAAGGAATAACAAACAATGCACCCATGCACCTCACCACTATAACATCAACAAAGTTGTACATAATATAATCTACTAAAATCATTAACACAATTAGCATTTTTTATAACGACATATTTTTGCTACACTACTATGCATTTGTCAATGGAAATAAGAAAACAAATAGATTATAGCGAATTGTATGCACAAGATTAAAAAATGCAGAATGTTATTAACTACTTACTTACCTATAGAATACTATGGCATGAACGTTGTGTATGGTAAATATATAACGTATCTATGTTTTGTCTTGCGTAGACATTTTGCATTTTAATAGCGGTTAGCATGCATGAGTATACCTACATATTTTTGTTATTGCAATAGCATGATAGAATGGTGAGGAACAAGAAAATGTGTCTCTTACTGCACTACAGGGAGTAGGGAGCATATATACGACAAGTTACCTGTACGTGACATGAAAAGTAGAGAATATGAAGTGCGTGCATCGTAGTAGATACAAGTTGTAAAAAGTGATAGTGATCGCATCTGCAACTTTATATTGTACTAGCAGATCTTTAATTTTTAATGAAAACTACCTAACCTTGAACTAATAGTGTTCCTCGCTCTGTGAAGAATATTTAGGTGAAATAAACTCACGTGCACAATAATAAGGATAGACAAATCGTGTGAATGTATAGCGCACTTATAATTTGTGCAGTAGGACAAAATAGCTTCTTTAAAATGGACAAGGAACTATTATTGCTGCATAAATATAAATCTAATAAAATGAGACTTAAAAAATGAATAAAATTTTCTTATACTTGTAGTTTGCATAAAGAGTTGTGTACGAATAAAATATACAGATTTGTGTAGTAGGAACTTTGTAAATCAGTTTACCTGTGATTTCGGCCTTTTCTGGCTCCTTTGTTTCTTCGGTAGTAATAAAAAGCTTATTGACGCTTTCGTGAATTCCGGGCATTGTCTCTCACACTGGCAGCTTGAAAAAATATTTACAAAATATTCCATTAATTGAATTGAAACTTACAATTAGAGTCGCATGTTCACTTCTTTAACATTACGCATTACTCTCGATGAATTTCACATCAATTAATCAATGCAAAAAATACATCAAAATTCCAATTAGACAAGAAACAAGCATATTGATTCAATAGTCTCATTTTAATTAACAAGAAAAAAGTTACAAATAACAAATGAATTAAGTTTTCACGACTGCATGTCTAGAAACTAGTAAAAAGATGACACAATCGAAGATTTGTTACGGTGGTGGAAACACCTCGCTATCCTGCGATCCAGATACCGGGATATTTCCTTGTTAACACACATGCAAAAATAATGAGGGAAACATTGCCACAAACATAGCTTGCAAATTTTTGCCAGTGGATTTTGTGACCAATAAATCAGGAAACGGTTTAGATTCATCGAGAAATTTTTATAGGATACCAGTAAGAAAAAGTTTTTTCCAGCAGAGATTTCTTACCTAGTTGTTAATTTGAAACTCCTTATAGCTTTACTCACAAATCCACGCTTACTCACAGGATAAAACTGTCTCAAACTAGCACTTCAAACAAATAATCAAAAACTTATATTGATTAACTATTCTAGGTACTTGTACAATAATAGTTGAAATGCCCCTGTGATAACTCGAAGACTTGTTTTACAAAAACTTTTATAATGTCCAGATTAATAAAAGCGAGAGACTTTTTATGCCGTGCTGCCTAATGCAAGTGAATTGACGGAATGAAATTCACTTTGAGCTTTTGCTTGCTTCGTCGACTTGAGTTTGGATCTTTGTTTAGTCCAGCGAGTCATTTTCTTATGCAACTGGTTGATAATGAACTCGGCATAATTCTTTCTTTGTTATACAGTCAAAAGGTAAACGTATATACACTCATGCCGTATATACGTTTACGTATATAGCTTTGCATGCACTAATGACTACATAAAGTTCGTCTGCATTCATTTATGTATATCCACTTAACACCAGTGTCGTGCTTCGTAACATTACTGACCATCCCATGATAAAGTATAAGATAGGAATAATGGGCATAAGATTTTCAAAGTAAAATTAGGGTATAACATATTTATCCTGTGAAGACATTCTTATACAATCTATATACATACCTATACACTGTTTATGTACTTACTTGTATCGTATCCATACAGTACGAAATTACCTATGGGTATAGGTACTTGTAAAATCTTACATATAGGTATGTCTTGAATTAAGGAATGTAGATGAATGGGCTTTATTATGTACTTTATGTCCTGATCACAGTTAACATGAGAATTGTGTACTTATTCAGAGCTAGCACCATAAAGCATTTAGGTAGCTGCTAAACGCACACATGAATGTAAATACCCAGTAAGTGTTTGAACATGTTAATGCTTTCTGTTATTACATGGACGCGTCAGAGTAAAATGAATTTTGAAGGAGATAATAATGTATCTTTGGGCGTCCTATATGGGAAACCCCTCATCTCTTCATTATCTAAGGTCACTGAAAGGAAAAGGAATTGCATTGTCATCTACGAAGAGTGATAAAGAGAATGGGGTAGAGCACAATGTGTGTGTTGTGTCTGCACGTAACTGATAATGAGATGGAAGTGAGAGGCTGCTGTTTCTTACTATTCCGCTTTTTTGTAACTGTTTGGGATTTTGGTCGGACCTATCACTAAATACGAAAACAAGAGTAGAAAAAATTTATGATTCTAAAAATCATGACATCCTTAAAAATATGAAATGAATTATGAGCAATCTCTGCCAGACACAAGGCAGATAATTTTTGTCCTCCAGTTCTTCCCATGAAAGAAACACTTTCACATTCATGAGTTTCTAGTTATCAACAGTATTCTAATTGCACTTGGCTTAGTCAATTTTATACTTACTTATACAAATCTTAGAACTATAACCTATTCATGGACACAAATCTCTTCTCTATCTCTTTAAGTATGGCCAATTAGATAGTGCCTAATATATAGTTGCATAATGATCAATCGCTACAAAAAAGTTACTTGTACCAAGGAGATTTGAAATTGAGAAATTGTGAGTTTCCTTTTCATGTCGTATTACATCGGTTATCATAGTACAAGTATTCACAATGAAGAAATAAAATCCATATGAATCATGATGAGAATTCTAATATAGATTTACAATTTTGAAATACACACAGGTTGATAAAATGCTTGATGTGTACTATTTGCCATACTACTGTGAACATGTTTATATTTTTATGATAAAATTGGTAAAATCTGCATTGTAAAAAAGCTTGTGTATTACATTGAGTAAGATTTATGTTTATATATTTCTCCTCTGAATTGCTTTATTTTTTGCAGGTAATCTTTAAAAAAACTCTTGTAGAAGTCTCAAATAAATTTTATATGCGTTTACCTATAATATTCTTTCGTTCAGTTGTGCAATAGTAATAGCGCAGTAAGTGAGATGCTCGATTCGCCGACAGTGATTTCTCACGCTGGGTTTTCTAAATGTATGTTTATCTTCTGTACTGCTATTATTTATTACCTGCATGTATTAGGTAAAATTCTCATCATTAGCTTCATCATCAGCTTTCGGATCTCAGCAGAATATTTTTTAACCTTTCAACCCAGACTTAAACTGTGTCGTATCTAGACACACGAGTGTGTAGGTGGTAGACAGTTTACAGTAAAAGGAAGAAATAAAGCTCAACGTTGAATCACAGATATCCAGAATGACCAGAAGAAATACAAATACATCCAGGATAAAAGGATTAACCCCTCAAACAGCATTTTAACAGCCACCGGTTCGTATAAAGTCAAATGGTAAATAAATAAAATGTACTGACAAGGTCAAGAAGTGGACTCATGCACATGCAGTTCATTATAGCAAATCTTACTATTATTATCGATAACACGTTTTTTCTATTCTATTTACACGAATATGAATAAAATGCGCCTACCATCTTATCACGTCGGAATTCTATTTTTGTTTGCATGCAATTACCATATAATGTATCTCGAATCTTCAAGTGCATGTAATAAACTAAAACTAACATAAGTACCCTACCCACTAAATATTTATAAGTGAAACTGTAGCATCTGACATTATAGTTTTCAAAGTCCAATTGATCAATTACTACTTTTTCTAATGTTTGTACTTTTCAACTAGGTATGGAACCGGAGAATCTCTTGGCATGCTGCACGATGTCATAATAATGATGGATGGTTTTATTGGAATGATAATAGAAAATAAAAACGCGTGTGACGATTATTGTGAAACTCTATGCCAGTTACAATGTGCATACGTCAATATTTTACGGGATGTTACGGGTGAAAAATACCATTTCTTAATCATTTAAACTTGTTTTATTTTCTATATTCACAGCATTAAGTAGTTTAAAGTTTATGACGATAATGATAAAGCAAGAGAAATAAAGCTGTGAAATAAAGTTTGCACGCAAACCTGCATACTCTTTAACAATAGAACAGAACCTTACCTACACTACAATACAATGGAATGCATTTAGAGACTCCAGAACAGAAGAATCATGTGGATTGTGGATTTTTGTAAGAATTTATGATAATTCTGTTAACACTCCATTGTTTCAGTTTCTATAAATATAGTCACACATGTAGCACTTGTTGATCTACTTAATAAAGGAAGCATAAGTATATGATATTAGATCACAAATATTTTTTACATACACAATAAAGTTTGTTGAACAAACAAACGAGTGCAGAAGAATAATGAGAAATGCGTCATACTAATTATCCTGTTAGGGACAAAAGGAGATAAAAGGATTCCACGGAATTCTGAAATAATGCAAGTGAATAGTTCGTAATGTACAGATGTATGTATGGATGTATGTGGGAAATATACACTTGGAAAGCTGGAATTCATGTAGAGCATTTATTTCATATTTTGAACTGAACGCATACTTTGAACTATGTATGTTGACTAATCGTGTATTAAATTTCGCTTTCCTTGTTGATGGGTAAAACATTTTTATTACTTTAAAAATGAACGATATGTCAAAAATGAAATTATTGAGCTAACTGGTAAATGCCAATATTTGTAAGAAAAAAGTGTAGTACGCATACATGAAATGATATTAAAATCATAATGAGTGATCCTGAATAATTTTTTCTATGATTGTTAGAAAAGAGAATGAAAAAGTGCATTACTATTGGTGTATAATTTTATTTACCTAAGCGTAATGAAGAACAGGTACACAATTGATTATTATAAAATGTAAAGCAGAGTATAAGCGTGGGAAAGCATTTGATTTCCCTAGTCAGTGGATTGGGACAACTTGAAATGATTTCTCTCGTCCAAATTAAGATATTTTTAACAAAGTTGAGAAAAGTGCATTCTTCTTGCACACTTCGTAACAGTTTCCTTCCTGTGGTGTGTGTGGTGTTCGTCCAAGTCATGTTCTCATGTTTTACTAGTTTTACAAACGACATTTATTTCCCTGTGGCTTCTCAACTTAGTTGTTCTTCTTTGATGAGTTGTTTTTGTAGTAGTGTCATTGTACACACGTCTGTCTGTGTGTATGTTTTCCATTAGTACGGTCGTAGTACCTGAGAGATATAGGTACAATCCACTATTACTCTATATCCTTATCTCGCATCATATCAGAAGGACAGATCGATTAAACTGTGTAAAGTAAACAGAAAGTTTATTCAACTGTGTGATTATGAGTTGATGTTGCATGCACTTGGAAGTAATAAAAAAACGTAATAACAATTAGTAATTTGTATTATTTGCCATTGCTACGATTCTTTTTATTTAGTTACTCTGCTTTCGACTTTAGAACGTTAGATAGAGAGAATTGGGTAAACTTGTTCACTTTTACCATTGTAGTTCACTTACAACCAGACATGCCAATGTACTTGCATCGCAAAATGCTAGCAAATGTTAGTTAATATTTCGACGGTCAAGTTTCTAGTGCTACACTAGAACAAAGATAACTTTTTTCTGAAGCGTGACTATTACATTGTTATGTACAGGTGAAGATTTTTTCGAATCTCTAAGTGCATCAAACAAGTTAATGAATTTGTAGTAAAATTCATTTAGGACTTGTTTTTTCTTTGCATTTGTCTCGAGGGAAGATTTTCTTTTTGCGTGCAATTTACATGATTGGGTAAACGAGGAATAATATTAAAAGAAACAATTGCCAAGAAGCACCGCAAGATGATGAAGCTTGTAACATTTGTAGGCTTTTCGCTACAATAGTAAAAGTTAAATGATGAAGTAATGTAAAGATCGAACCAATGCATAAATAAATTAACTAATTCTCTTCTTCGTTATATTAATTCGTCACGAAAGTCACTATGAAAGCATGCTAAACCAAAATGATGTTATGTGATACAACTGCTAAAATCCTTGCTATAATTGCAAGTATTTATTGCTAGTAGAACAAGTTCAGTCTTACTAATTGTAAGCTGAATGGTCAACAAAAGTTAATCGCGCCTACAAGTGCAATAAGAGAAACGTAGCGATTTACTCATGATATTTGCCATACATATGAATACACATATTATGGTAGCTTTTCAGACTCAAAATACTAACAATTTTTTTGTTGTTAAAATAAATGCTAACATTGTTGAACTTTATATTATTACATCTAGATCTAATGCATAATATTACATAAACATTATACGCAGTTTGTTTATTGAAACCTAGTCAATAACGTACATCAATATGATATGTTTTACAACTTTATGATGCATGTGGGATTTAAATATTCAAGTTAATAATAATATATTTTAGATATCTAATTTTTCCTTGCAAATTGTATTAGTTCAAGTGTATACCTATAGTTAGTGTAGTAAGCTATTCTCAAGTCTTTTCTGCAAATAGTATTATCTCAGCTATTACTTGTCCTATTGTATAAATACTTCAAATATTCCAAGAAATAAGCACAGCTTTTTTAACTTATAATTTAATGGTTAACAAATCGTGGTAGGTTTAAATTAAACCATTATTATTTTAAGGAGCTGAATAATACAATTAGTATAGTGTTTGGTCTGTCATTCATAAAAGGCTACTAGGTAATATACAATTACGTACACCACGTTTTATCTGTATATACTAATGACTAATTAATGACATTTTCATGTTTCTGTCAAATCAAAAAAATCTTTATGAGATTGAATGATCTTAAATTAAACAGAATTACAAACTAATATTGATTTACATACTTCCCTTGTAGAAGCTTGAACCTCCACTGCAGAAATTAGGTAAGCATCCTTTATGTTTACCTACCACTATCTGTCAAATACTTTGACAATTATTTACTGCATAAAGTAGAAAGAAAATTGCCAAACGCTATCAATGGACTTTTCAATCAATGTGAGCTTTCTTATGACGATCAAAGTAAAAACGTGACAAAAATCGAAATCTTTCTTTTTAAAAAGTTTCCAAGAACTTTTCTCTTCTTGAAAAGAACAAATGACTGTGGAAACGAGAGATTCTCTCTAGCTATAACCTACTCATTCTTAAACACAATTTTTTGTACACACATACCCAAGTGCAAGTTAAGTACACACTCATGTACATAAGCGATAGGTAGGTACTACTAGAATAAGTACCTATATTAATGCTAAGCACTCTACGTGGACGTGATCTAGTTCAAAACCCCATCAAAGCAATCCATGTAGACGTTTAGTGTTGATACACTACACTTGAACCTACCTAACTAATTGAAATGACCAACAAAGTAACCAACTAGACAAAATTTCTGTTGTACACAATTCCTTTGTAATTTATTGAGTACCTACCTACATATGTCATGTATTGGATATTTGACAGTGCACACGTACCTATACTCACTCGTACAAAAGTTTTAAGTACTTGCCCATTTCTACACATTGATACCTACGGAGGTACGTGTTTTACAAAATAATAAGAATCTGCAACACTTTGTCCGTATTTGCGTACTTATCTTTTATAATCAATTCAGCAGACCTACATCATATAATAATAAGCTTTTACAATTATTGTAATAAAATATAACCCATAATATTATCACCTACCTACTATCTACACACAAAAGCTTAATTCCAAATGTCTTGTCACAAAACAGTAGTAGGTATATAGTACTATAAGTTTAATTCTAATAAAACGTGATATAGTGCAAATATAAAAGTAAACCACCATAAGACAAGCTCTGTAATCAACATAGGGTATCTGCGTGCATTTGTATGTGAATTGTGTGCGTGAAATGTATAGCGAGTACTAGAGCTAGTATCTTGTTATACCTTGTTACTGTTAGAGTGATTAGTGTAATTGTGAGAATATCTGATGCCATGATGCCAATGTTCTGTCCTGAAGCATGATTTCCTTCGCCAAAATGATATGGAAATGAAATCACATATTTATTACACTAAATAATCAGATCATAGGGAAAACCTTTTACTCTACTCTGTAATATTCTACTTAAAATCTCATTTCACGCACACCCTCTCTTCATGTCATCACTACAACAATCAACAACAATAAGCTTAAAAACGTCATCAGCATTGTTATATGAACCATATTCACCATTCATAAGCTACCAAGTAATATCAGAAAGTTTTTCCTTTGCACATTAGCAAAACACATTCAATTAACACACTAAATATCTTTGTACAAAGTGCAATGTATAATTTCACTGGGTATAAGATACAGTTGCTTGACGAAATTGAAAGTAAAGTGATATCTAATCTGCAGATGCATCTTCAACTAAAATATGTATCTAGTGTATGTAATTGCCTGTGAGTTTATCTCAAGTGCTCTTTTTTGATTTGATACAAACAGACACTACTATACAACACGTGTAACTTGAATCATAATATAAGTTGCATACAAAGTGTGTACTGTTTTTGGCATGAGAAAGATGAAATCCCAAGAGGTCTGCTCACTCAATGCAATTGAAGTTTATGAAAAGAAAAATATGCTTGAAGTAATCATTCATATTCGATAAGCTAAAATTTTCCCTTGTCCATCATCTTTTATTTTGTATACATGTCTTGTGCCACACTCTGCTGCTACTACTGTGTATATCCAAAGAATATGTAAAATATGTAAATAACTCAAGTCAACTAAAGACTTGGTTGGTTGCAAATTACAAATTGATTAGCTGTGGAGATTTTATATTCAGCTTTGTTTTTTCAGCTCTACGTTTCCTTGCATTCCTATTTTAATAATGGTAATGGCAATGAATAAAGAAAACTTTATTGCATTAAAATGAGCTAGAAATGATTATGATGATGGACATTGAATAAATCAAGCATGAGTTGAAAATGAGTTTGGAAAAGAATAACAAGTGGAATTACTTTACTGTGTCTGCACAATACAGGTTGATTACGAATTAGTGTAAAAAATAGTCATGTTGCACTACAGCTGCCTACCCGAAGTACAACTATTCCTCGTCCTATCATGTACTTGCACTTGAATTAAATATTGCGTGTTACCTGTACCTGTACCTATAGATAAATTGAAGCTGTGTAAAGATGTTGATTTTGTAAGCTAATGAATGCTACAATTTGCAAAGTACGTTATTGAATATTATGAACAGTTAGAATACGGTAGTGAGAGTGAGTAGGTATGTATAGATTATGATTGCATTGTGATTATTGAGGTAGGTTTGGTAGGTACAGCTAAATTTTTACTAGAGCTGTGAACGACTGGACGTTAAATGCTATGAGCAATCACAAAATTGAAATCTAGACGGGCCTAGAACTTGAATTATCAATAAAGTTGACTATTTTCACTTTCTCTGTAATGTGTGTAATAAAATGTCTATTATCTGCCTGGGTACCTGCAGTTCAGGAAAAAAACATTACCGCTTTCTGGTTTTCTACTGTTAAAGAGTGACACAACATACGAGCGGTCAGCAGAAGTTTATGACCTCTATGAGGTTGAGGATACATGTACAAATTTTTATTATTGTTCAACGTTTCGCAAAACCAATTCATTTCTAGCGTAATAAGAATTGTACAACACAAAAAGGAAATCCATTTCTACATAAACAATCTTCCTTGTATACGATGTGACGTATTGAATGAAGTAGATAACGAATAATAACGGTAACTGCTACAATTTTGCCATGTAACTTTGTGTGGTAAACAAAAAGTAATTCGTTGCGTGTTTGCTAAGAAAGAAAACTAAAGCTGAAGATATTCCATTCAGTTATGTTATTCCTTTCTGTAATTGAATTAGAAACTATTTAATTGAATAAAAAGATACTTCCCATTACTATACCATTAGCGTGAAGTGCATTGTAAATTTTGTAAATAAATGCTACACCTTACTATAAGAGGCAATTGATACAATTATTTAATGCAGCTCATCAATACCTTTATGCTGTTGAGAAAAACAACATTAGTTTGTCAGAAGAAAGAAGCTACCAATGTGAAAGAGCCCACTACCAAAAAAGTAGTGAAAAATAATAATTATAATAATTTTTGATAATTACTGTTTTGTGTGTACCCTCATGTGATATATGCGTGAGGTATATCCTCAATCATGAATTTTAAAGTTAAATAGATACTAGTAGCTCAGTAATAATGTATTGAAAGCGTGAGCGTGATAGACAAACCTTCAAGTATCCAGATATGAGTATGTAACCAAATCATCTTATTCTGAAGAAGCAAAATCATTCTGTACGAAAAGTCTTTGAGAAAGAAGATTCTACAACTATTTACTACGAATTCCTTATTCCATGTCATGACATGGTCAAATAATGTATGTACGGTTATTCAGTAGTCCCTATAGTCAGATAAACCAAGCAAACTTTTTATCGATTATATGTAAGCGAAGTGTACTGACAAGTTGGCACCGTAATTATATGAAGATTTGTATATAGAGGACACAACTAGTTTGCATAAGTTCACGTTGAATATATATTATAAAGTGTTATATTACACAGTAAAGTAAGTCGTAAAGACCAATTTTTTACTGTAAGAAAACTGACATGTGCATGGTGTGATCCACTTATTGGCATTCGTAATTGAAATGGAGAATCATTCATACCCGTTCATCTTTCTGCAGAGAGCATGAGGTGCTGTCACTTTTCTTTTGCTCTGTTCTCTCCTCTATATTGTATTCTATACAAGGGTGGAGATTCTGTCGACGTCCATTGAGATTGCATGTATCGTATTATTCTGCTTTATTTACCTTTTCCAAATTTTATGCAAACTTCTTGTCGTGCAACACTGAAAGTTTAATACACACATGCAGGTTATAGATGCACAAAATAAACCACTCCCAGCAAAATAATTCTGAACATGGTCGTGTGTGTGTTCAAACGAACAGTACCTAATAATAAGATCTTTTGACTGACGTGTAGTATTAAGAGATGTTAGTCATTTCCATAATTTGAAATGGCTTATGGGCTATGGGCAGAGTTACCGTTACCGAGATTGAGACCTTTCCTTGGAATTGAGCAGAATTGAAATCAAATTACGTTACAGAAGTGGAATAAATTTAAGGAGGTAATTTTTAGAAATTGTAGGATATATTTTACGTGTATGATTTTCAACCTGGCTTAGAATTAGTCAATATAATTCATCAGGTGCCTTTGCATTATGCCACTGCCAACAAAATGTCCAAGTTTTACTGTCCAAGTTAAGAAACAAAGCATGTTCATGTATACTTTGTACTAGAAAAAAGCCCGTGCGCTGCACGGCGCCGTAACCCCCA
>JABASD010003917.1:0-17614 GCA_019776165.1 Pogonognathellus flavescens | reverse complement strand
TGAGTAGGTACATGGAGCAAAGTCCGCCTATGAAAATCTACTATAGTATTAAGAGTTGGCGCGATTGTCATGCCTCTATGAAGCGCACAGTCCCTATAATGCACACACTTGCCATTTGCCACAGTACACGTACTATAATATAACCATAATGTGTTGGCTGCGTGATATACGTAGTAGTAGTAGTGGTGGGATTTTAGCTGGAGCGGTTATAAGCGATGAGACTGTAGCAGAAATACAGGACATGGTGTGGCAACGAATGAGATGAGAAGATGACTTGAAACTTTTTTTTGTCTTTTTTCTTTGCTCCTTTGGGATTCATAGAAAGTTGCAAGTGGAATCATGCTTGTCTTGTCGTGTCCTGTTCACACGGTTTCGTTCCTCGTTTCTTATTTTTTTCCTTCCTGTCCTAAATATTATTATGTATCTCATAATAACGTTCAAGCCGAGAAACAGTCAAAGAGAAATCGTAGCGAGATTGCTTGCGTTACCACTACCCTAACACTAACATTACCAATCTGAAGCCGTAATAGCAACACCACGTAATCATATCATCTAATTCCGTTTTTCCTCACCATCGTCTTATCATACGCTAAATGTGTGTTTATACAATATATTTATTATTACCACCAAGATTACACTCGCTCGCTGTACAGTCAAGCAAAACTTTTCCTAAAAATAAGGAAAGTAAAACCTCCATGTAAAAGTTTATTCCATTTATTTTATTTTACTACTCTGTATATAATTGTGTATGCGGAAGGTTAAGTTGCGAAGCGATGAAATCTACAAATACTTTTAACTTCAGCCACATTATAAATAACTTCTAAATCTGTTTGCGAGGAGCAATAATAAATTTAATTTAATCGAGTCGTTACCTTTGAATTAAGATTATTGCATGGTTCTGGGCACAAACACTCATGCTCCTAATTTGTAAATAGTCAAGGAATTTTAATTAACTGAGGGAGGATTCCAGCTAAAGCAATATGCAAGATTTTCATAAGTAGGCAGCACATAGCCATATACAGTAAAGTTGTTTTTGCTATTTTTAGAACTATAATTTAGTCGTATAATCTTGAGATATATCATATATAGTTGAAAAGAATCGTTAATGGTTAATATTTTAATAAATGCTATATAGAAATTCTTACATGTATTATATTCGAGTTTAAAATGTAGTACATGGGTTGATATATTGCAATGGGAGGGAAAGGAAGTCTGCTCGCACTTTGTGAAAGTGAATTATTGTTTAATGTTCTAAAATTCAAATGAAGGCCCAGTATACTCACCATTGTATCTTTCAATACATAAATATTATATGCAAAGAATCATTTGCCAAGCAGTCCATAAATGTTTCCGGCTCCAAAAAGCGGCTTTTAGAATGTTGTCTGCAATTTTGAAACCATTTCCTGCAGTCACTCTCGGACATATGAAATACCCAGGCGTTTTCTAAATGGACACAGAGAGATTTTTCAATTTACTTGCGTTCTCCTCAGTTTTCCTTGGCGTAAGTTTTTTCACTTGTTTGCTTTTCCTTACAATATAGGAAAAACTGAGTGAAAACCCAAAATGATTGCATGTCCTTCGAAAAGGAAGCCACCTAACAGAATCAAGACTTCAGCGGATTTTTTTGTCTGTAGGTTGTGTAGCCGTGGTGGTGGTAGAATCGGAAATGTCACATCACAGGGATACAAAGTAGTTTCTTTTTTACCACAGACAAAATGTAGTGCCATAATATTTCATTTATGGCAGTATTTATTCGCCGAAAGCTTCCGTTTTCATAAATAATATGATTTCACTAAGAATATTCAGTTGGGACCATTCTTCAAGTTCAGATCCAGACACCACAACCAGCAGATTGTCATTATGGAAAATATAAATTGAAAGATTTGTTTAGTACTTACAGATATTTTAAAGTTATTGTGTATTGCCGCAATGTTTGTAGATACTCCTCTCCCGATCTGTTGGAGAATTATAAACACGCATTAAATATTAGAGTGAGGAATTCGACCATAAAGTTGCACTTAAATGAATGTCATTCAAGTAAATTCCGCGATAGTGAAAAATCGATTTATATGTTAATCTGCAAACGGGAAAGACAGAATCAGTGGTAGGCAAACAGTGTTTTGTTGTTTGATTTATGTCGCTCTTAGACTATTTATATGAAGCTACACACTTGACTGAGCTTAGGGCGTCATCTGAGGACGTGATGAGGTAGGACAGGCATTTTGTCAAAATGTCAGAATAGAAAACTACCAGTGCGAAGAGTCACATCAGAATAAGTAGGTATAACCATAATCCTATAAAATTAAATGTATAGAATCAAAGCATAGCATAACTATACAAACAGTTTCTTCAAGTCAATTCAACTGTGCAAAAATTATTCAACATGCTATACATATAGATAGTATAGTGATAATACAATTTAATAGAACAATGTTGCACATATACATTCCTTAATATATTTAACAGAACACTCTCGTTATTCACGTAAGTAATGAATCATTTTAAGCTGAAATATTATGTGACGAACATAAATATATGGGTAAACATTGTGAGAAAAATACCAAATGTGTTCCAGTGTTGCTTTTATTAGTGTAAGTGTAGTGCAGTCATTTGTACATCAAAATACTTGAACATAAATATACCCTTGTAACAGCAAAGTGCCTCTGATGATTCTGTACGGCAGAAAATACACACAGACTGATGCAATCAATACATTAAACTAAATCTATATGTGGATATAACGTTATAGTCAATAGAAATGGAAATAGATAGATAGTATAGATTGAACTTATTGTATTTCTACGACGGGAGAGATGGTTTCTCCTAAAGTAAATGATGCCCGAGTAGACAAAGTCCGAAGCTGTTGTTTATCTTGACGAAGAAGAGTATCTTCTTAAGTCCTGTTCCATATGTATGCAGAATCCCTCTGTGTAATTTTGAGGATATTTCCCTTAGGTTACATGTTGTACATGTATTTATATATTTATATAACTGTATTGATGTTCAGCATGTATGAAGGTCTGTACTTACTTCTTCTTCCTCTCCTCCTTTACTTATTCATTGTACGAAAGACTGAGCAGGAGAGTTGCTTCTTAGAAGTTTCCAACAAAGTAGTAAAGAGACAAGAAGGAAGGGAGAGAGAGAAACGAAAGTTCGGAGAGATGTAGAAGCCATCGGAGTATGCTTTGCTGTTAAAATTGGATTTGGGGTGATGGATGTTGGTTGGTGGGCTGTCGTGTCTGTTTCACACCCTGTTGCCTTGTATTTGCCGATATTTGACAATAATTATCACCAGAGTGTGAATTACGAGATGATGTCACAATTTTCTACACAGTTTTTCCTTTTAATTTCCGATTCGTATCTTTCACAAACTTGCATCTTCTCTCACAAATATTTTTACACCTGTTTAAATCACATTTCTAAAAAATTAAAATGACACGAGGGACGCAAAAACTTGCATTTACATTCCACTCACTTAACCAATTACTCCACTGAAAGGTATGAGATTTCCAAGAGTCAGAGTAAAAATTTTATCATGGTTTACGAGGTCGACCGCACATTTAATGCAGAATGCCATACTACTTATAATATATGGTACCAGTATAGCTCTATACGCGTATATATCAGTAGATATATATTTAGATGTTATACTGTCTTGGTAAGAGTAAGAATATCTACAGTATAGATGTATAAAGTACATTGATGGGAAATGCAATGGAAATTTACGCAAAGTCTATACGGAGCTTAATTCTAATAAATTACATGACGCCTCGCATTCAGTTTATCTAGCGAACTATCTTCAGTTGCATCAACCAAATGCGTTCGTCTCTGTCTGGAAGTGACGCACCCCACAACAGATACCACATAAATTGATAGATGTACAGTGTACATATCTGATGCGGTGTATAGAGGTAGGTAGTCCGAAACCAAGGTCTCACTCCTGTCACACAAGACTAAGGACAATCTCTGAAATTCTCTACTGGAAGCGATTCCGCATCTGATCCTTTTACTTATGTACATTCTGGGCCACTTCATTTATAGCGTTGTTATTTTCTTCACCTTTGCACTCAGCGTGGTACAAATATTTATATATATATATTTAGGCATAATATTCTCCATAATTTGTGGATGAAGATTTTTTGAAAACTTACAAAGTTTGTGGTGATCTATGTACCTTGTGAAAGTTTGCGGACCACCCTCTTGTTCATGAGTCAATATAGAATTGACTAATTGGCCTAACAACGTTCAGCATGAATAATGTGATTAATTATACCCCACCCACATGACCATGCCATTCTTCCCACTGCTTTGCGTTTTGATTCCGATTCCCCATGGTATTCCAGAAATAGCCGCCCAAAACCATGGTAGTGGTAGAAGTAATCCTCCGTTCACCCCAACAAATAAATACCTCCGTCATGGGCTCAGTCAGTATTTTCTGATCTTTTGTGTGGGTAGTTCAGTTGTATAATGCTACAGTACACACGTTTGTTCTCCATGATAGATTCCAAGTATCTTCATGTCGTCTTCATTTAACATCAAAGGTACCTAGGCATATTATTTCTTTAATATCATATTTGTTTTTTATTATATAACAGTTATTTTGCTTTTGATGTTATTTCCCAGTAATAGCTTAAAAACCAGCTTGAAAAATATAATGTCAGATTATATCATAAAATAACAACGTGGAAAGATATTGTCAACCTGAAGTTGGCAAACGGGTATTTCTTTAAGTGTTAATAATGTTTGTAGCAGTAGTGGCTATAGTAGCGGCCGCAAGTTATGCGTTTTGAGTTGGTTGTCTCGAATTAATTACCAGCCAATCAAATTCGTAGTACTTGTTAGTGTTTAGAGGTAAACCTTAAATCTGTCAAGATGCATCTGGATGACAAACTTAAGAAAGTGCCTTGGGGAATTAGTTAGTTTCAGTTTTCATAATGAAATTAAGGTTACAAGTAACGGCGGCTACGGTGTATGATTCAAAGTGACATTCAGTGAAAGTTGTTATGCAGTATACGCATGTGGTATATTTGTAAAACATGCCTGTCTTGTCGTATTTTGAAAATAAATGAATTTGTGTTGTTATGCTGAGGGGGAAAGTACTCGTTGTGAGTTTCCTTGCTTTCTGCAAAGCATTCGTAAATAATGCTCACGTACATACTCTAAAGATTTTAGCTGTCCTACGCAAATTGACTAGTCTTCACTGGAATTGAATTTCCTTTCCTTTCCGTCAAGCTTCCTTATATGACAAAATTCATTACGATTACCACAGAAAGCATTTGAATGTCAATGTGTCTCTTTTCAAGAATCTCCTTACTCTAGCTGGCTTCTTACAATCTGAGTTGCTCATTTAAATTTCTCATCACTTTAAAAGCACTTATTTCATAAACCATTTAGCCAACATTCGTTTCAATATTTTGTTACAAAATTGCCAGACATCCTTTAGTAATAATTAAGTACACATAATTTAAACAATTGTATAGAAATTTGTCCCGGGATTTTATAAAAATGAATTTAGGAATTCCACGAAAATTAAAACCATGAAATCTGAGTTTATTGCCCACATTTAATCTGACTAACCTATGCTGTTAATAAAATATGCGTGGCATTTGCATAGGGTCATCTTAAACAGATGCTGCTGGTGGACGTAGGCCATAATCCAACGTCCACAAAAAATTCAAAGGAAAGCAGGGAGTCTTTTTGACTATATACATACCAACATACCTATATATAATCCTAAAACTCGTAGTACCTATGTATAAAAGTAATATAAGGATATAAATACATCTATAGGTATGTCCCTATATAAGAACTTCGTATGGTGTGTGTGTGGGAAGCAGTGGCCGTTGTTATAGGAAAGAATCCGTACAATTTTTACAAGGAAAGGAGGAAAAAGCTGTGGTTGATTCCCAATGGTATGATAATGAGAATAGGTTGGCCAGGATAAAATCATATTGACAAGAAACGACTCACACACAGCTTGTCGTTTCCCATGGATGGTGCCATGATGTGACGTCCTGCTTTCCCCTGCTCCATCTTTTCTCTGTACTGCTTTTCTCTCTTCTGCGCTCTCTCTGCCTCCCAAAACTCTGAATGTGACTCGTTTTCCTTAAAATTTATTTGATTCATACACACAGAACTGTCTATACCCGTGTAAGTATTTTAGTCGTGTATAGTGTGGTAGTGCCTTACTTACTGAGGAGGAGATAAGTAAGCCAAGTCATTCTCATCCTTGGTTTTGTTCATACTTACTGTTAAGTAGAGTGGGCAGTAGTGGAATGGAAGCATCTTGCCTGGCTCCCCTGCCCGAATGCAAGGGATAAGACATAAATGTAATGATACGAACGAGAAAGATAATATTTCACATCAATAGTACCATGTATCATACACTATTTCAAATATCCCTGCCTGCCCGCTTGCTCGTACTTCTACTACTACAGAAGAGATGAGCACAATGGTTCGTCGCTCTTCGTGTGCATTACGGTTTTTTGACTGCTCATATCATTATTTATTATGTAGGGATACTAATACTCCATTTCTACTATCTCTCGATACTTAAGTACTACAGGCACCGCAATAGGGTTCCGGTTCACTATCATTCACAAGGCACTCGTTCTTCGTAGGTACGATGTGCTTCCAAGTGTAGTCTTTATAAATGCACAAGAGCTGTAGTATGCACATACTGCACAAACTGTGATGATGAACCAAGTGAAAATTCTTCAAGAACGTTTTCTTCCAGAAAAAGGAATCACTCCAGACTCGAGGAGAAGATTCTCTCCTCCATTACTTACTTAGGTATCCGCGTAGTGGTGGAAGAACATTATGTCTGTTATAATATTCGTATTGTACAATTCTTCTATAAAATATATTTCTGCTCTGGTATATACATTTTTGTTATATATACTTTGCTGTGCTATACGTTACAGTAATGTACCACTTTGTTCCCATTGTCAGTTACATACATATCCTGGGTAGTAATATAATGTAATGTAGCTGTAGGATGTTTTGACTGACCTAGCGATATGTTTGACATATTTGATTTGACTATCATGTAAACCACTGTGAGTACTTAGGTTCTTTACTTTCATATTCGCATATTTTTCTGTCTTGAGGAAGATGCAGAGAAAAGAGAGAGGATTCTTGCAGAACATAACTCATGCCGGACAGAATTAGGTTTTTTGACTAAAAGTGAAATATTTTATTTTATATGAGAATAGTATCGGTGTATATAATACACAGTATTATTTCTGCTGTGGATATTATTATGCACATTGCAAAATTATGTGAGCTACAGAAAATGTGCAGTACATTTTTCTCATGGCAAGTTTTCAGTTGGACAGATGCAATGAATGCATGAAGGATTAGAGCTAGTCATGTTTAAGTAATCGAATTGAGTTCAGGATGGAAATTCTGTGCTCAACTCATTGACTGTTATTATGTGTGTTAGCATTATACAGAGAGACAGAGAAGAGGAAAGTCTGCGAGAAAGGACAAAGCATGGACACCAAAGGGAATAACGGAAGGATTCGATGTAAGTAGGCAAGCACCTATGAATTTAGAAAGCTTCTCTGAGAAAAGCTTCAATTGAGAGCACAAGGCTTAACGATATTAAAGCAAAACTTGACATTTTCACAGTCAATAGTAATATTGTCTGTATTGAAGTGATGCAATGTCTGTAATAATAAAGGTATGATATAATTCTACCATAAGGTATAAAAGGAATATCTCTAGTACCTATAGCTATATTTATGTATATACTTTGTACTAGCTTGGTTTACTTATTCGCCATCAGGTTAGTTTATTGTTACGGAATGAATATGTCAACCTGCTTTCTCTCTCTATGTGTGTGTTGTGTATTAAACCGCGTAGTTGTTTATATGGTTTTGCATTGTCCCTGTGTCCGTCCGTATGCCCTTCTGTGTGCATGTTAACTCAACAACGGTTTGAGCTATAACTTCAAATTTGCTACACGTAATATTGAGGTCCTATCCGAGATTAAGTTTGCAGATGAGGTCGGTCGGTCCACTACTTTGTGAGTTTTGACACGTTCACTTTACCTACATACACGATAATAGTTCTTCACTGCAGAGAATTAACAGGCTGCGAAATTAAATTTTGAAATGAAGTCGACATTTAATTCTTGAATAGCAATGGCCGCCACTCAATGGTCAACTTCCTTGTAACAGTTGAATTCCAAAAATCGAAAAACTATGAAAATTAAAATTTTTATTTCGTATTTAACAGCATTTTAAATGTTACGAAACTACGCTGTTTATTTACACCCGGTTTTTACCGGTTGATTATATAATGTATATCGGAATAGGTTGCCCATAAGGAACCATTGATTGACGGACTGACTACTACTCTGTGAGTGTTAGTACAATGCATTGCTTCTACTATTCCTGTTTCGACAAGGAGAATTTGGAAGGCAACTTTGAGTCTACTTAGTATACAACTGGCGGCTTTACTTGGATTGTTTGTGCTCCAATAATTTTCACTAGCCAACTTTCTATTGAGGGAAAACAAGTAGTTTTGGGTTTCATTTGGTTGTTGGGAGTGTGTGTGAGGAAGGAAAGGACTACTGTGTACTACATATGGAAGAAAACCTCGCACCGTCAGCATAAACCTCCTTTTCTCCATTGTATTATGTACATTGTGCTAGGAAAACACTACACTCGTCTCTACGACGTGTAATATTATTGTGTCATGTATTGTAAATGTATTTTATACAAATAGTGCACACAGTACATGCGTTGTTGCCACTAGACTTCTCTGAAAATATTCTATCTGTCTGCATAAATGGTAGGCAATCTTTTCTCGTCGTCTTCCTCCACACCGCTCCATCATTCTTTGTAAGGAATTGCTTTGTCTTTAGAATTATACTTTAGAAAATGGCAACTAGTACACAATTCCATGAAAATAACTACATGTAAGTAGTTCCTACTAGCCGAGGACGAATGTTCCTTTAGAAACACAGATGAACGGATGAATATGAAATATATGAAATATAATGCAATATTGGGGAAATAAAAGGAAGAGTTAGTGTGGTTTATATACTAAATAGTATGGTAGTGGTATTTGAATTGGTATTCAAGTCCATAACTCCAGTAACTATACATAGTTGATAGAATGAGAGAGAGAGAGAAAGAGATAGTGGCTGTAGGAAGGGGAGAATCAGTGTGTCTCTGAGAGAAGGAGAGAAAGTGCTAAACTACAGAAGCAGAAGTAAGTAGGGTAGGGCTACGAATTACAATAACAACTGCGGACTACATTATTCCACCACTGTAGAATTCTAAAGGATCAGTTCATGAACCAGATATCTTAATAAAATAACTTTATTTGAATAGTGGTGCACAGGAATCTTGGTCAAAGCACTGTTACTTAATTCTTACAATAAGAATTCAAGTTTTATCATGGAAATTGTTAACATGCCTATGGTTCACCATAAGTTAAAGGTTTTTCGATAAATTAATTTATGGAGCGAAATGTTCAACTTAATTTGCATATTTTCAGTAGCCATACGCCACTCTGTGGTATTTCTTAATTTTCTATACAATCAGAAAATTTTTCAGGCACCACACTTTACTAGACTGTATCGTAAGTGGCCAAAATAGTTTTTCTTACTGTCTTAAATCACATTGATGAAAATTCGAATATTTGTTTTGGGAATTTTTGACATCAGAAATGGATGATGAGTAAGTTGAAATGATAATAAAAGTAAAAAAGCAGTAAAATGTTTTGTGATGAGTTGTAATAAGGTGGACTTTCCCTGAGAGACGAATTGTGCGAGTGCGTGTGTGTTTGTGCGAGGGAGTAAAGTGAAATCGCCAGCAGAATTCAAGTTTATCGACTGTCGCTGTGTGTCGACTGATTAAATATTGATTATACCCATGATACCGATCTGCTAGAGGAGATCCACATCATTTCGAATCCCATCTGTGTTTCAATGTACTAGCAACCCTCTTTATTACTTCGGAGAAGAATAAGAGAGTCACTTACACTAACACACACGGGCACTCATATATTCCTATATCACGTATTTATGGAGGACTCGTTTTGATGATTAGAATCTTTCATCCCACAACAATCACGTTGGACAAAACCTTACTCATCAGATCATCCTGAACCATGATTCAACACATGTATTAAATATAATATGACTCTTATATACGCTATATATAAAACAGCAAAAGCTTGACATAAAACTATCAAAGAAGGAATAAACTTTCTGTTTATGAAAAAACGAATGTATTCCCATTATCGTGCAACATTTTATAGACAATACTAAATTTTGAACTTACAATAAATTTATTTTCCATGTCAAAATAATATCAGCACACATTTAAAATATAGAAACTAGTTATAAGAAAAATTATGCTCTTTGTACTAGAATGTGCACAATATTTTTTCCCTCTTTTATATCTAGCATTTTTTTATAGTTTACTATGTTGTCATTGAAATTGTCATGCTTTTTCCCTTTATATTTTTTTCTGCATAGAAAATGTTTCTGGTTATTGTTTCAAGAGTCTAGTTGGTGCGTCTGTTCATATTTAGATTTGTGTGCAACCTGAATCCTCCGAAGATGGTTTTTATTGCTGGAGGCGCATAGAAGGAAATGTCTATGCAAAGTGCATCTTGTCTGAAATGTTGTTAGTTTAAGTCAACTACTACACTACTAGAATTACCTAGGAAAGTGCAGTCTGTAGCTTCCCCCGTCGACTTGTGTTACTCTTTCGAGATTTTGTTGTAGCAGAGAGAAAGGAAATGAGTGCGAGTGCAGTAATCGAGACTTTATTCGAAATTGGATTGCATTTCCCCAATTTATCTAGATTGACTGTGACCTATAGAAGAAATCAGTGTATACTTTATACGTACAGCACAGATATTTGTACTTGTACAGAGTCTTGTACTGTTGAGACTGTATTCATGTACAACATACGTCTTATTAGGCAGTGCATGTGGCATAATACTCCTTATATATAAAACGTGTTACGGACTACGTACTAAGTGTATTACCTCTATACTGCCTCATGCTCATTGTTCCCCATAACAATATCCAATCTTTCTCCATGACCAGAAATCCAATCAATTCGAACAAGCTTCCAATTGAGTGGACTCAATTTTACAAGACCAAAAGACTAAATCCCTTCTAGTAGTACAATACAAAACATAATGAAATGCGATGCACTGCTGGTAATGGCATATGCATTCAATGCAGCTTAACTTTTTCTATCTCTCTCTATCTATATATACTATATATATATATACTACACATTAAGAAGAGGAGTATACTGTTGCAAGAGAAATGTAAACACGAGTGTAAGAATAGATAGACTAATTCTACTAACGTATTCCTCTACATACCAATAATAGTTGTCAATGCTCTAATGCCCTCTCCTCTGAAAGTTAAGAATAACATCTATCCCAATTCATTCACTCAGTACTATTAGTATGTATATATATTCCGTTTTATTCTTAATCTATTTTATTACAACTAGTTTTGAACTACTCTTAGTACATGTACTACAAGATTATTATTTTAATTCAACGTAAAGCTATGCAGTCATATAGTTATCAGATTGTGTAGTATAAATTTGGTCGGACTCATATTAAGTTTCCTATTACGTAAGACGGAAATGTTCACATAAAATTTATTGTATATACATTGCTCATAAAATTGTAATGATGAAATTCACTATAGAACTTATCTATTCTCATTCAGAATCATTCATTCGTGGGATACACATAATGAAATTCATTTCTGGAATCTACTATGACAAATTATATTATTTTCGTTCATTAAAATGGAAACTTGTGCTTACTTGAATTGTTCCTTTACAAAGGGGTGAATGGAATTTAATATGCAATTTCAGCTAGGACGCTCAAATTTTGAAGGCTTTACTACTTAATTGAATTTATTGTCAATGTGTGTGTTTGTCTGTATGCGATTTTTATTGTGCAACGTAAAATTATTAGTTTGAACAAATACAAACAAACAAGTGCAAATTATATATAGGCTGGGCGTTTGTACAATGTTTTCAATTAAAGACCACCTAGATAGCTTTGTCCAGCAAATTGTTTTCGTCTTTAGACAAGTGGGAATTAACTGTCTAAGTTATCAGGAATCTAGAGGTGAAGTGTTTTATCGGCTATTATTTATGTAGGTTTGATAAAGAAGAGATAGGAGAAGAGTGAATTATGTGCATGGCCTAGATAGACGAAGTAGAGTTGAAAGAACTACGTAAATAGTTTGGGTTAAGTTGGAATTCCTTGAGGATTTGATGTAGTTAATTAATTCCATTGATTCGTTAATTACGATAGAACAATGGTCAACTTTTCGATGTAATCTAAAGCTGATGAAACCAAAAGTATCTAGTCACAATGAAACACGCAAGGATGCTTTTAGACTTAAGGAAATGTAGGTAATGAAAAGTTAAGTCGAAGAATGACATGTGAATACCGTGAAAGGAATGAAATAAATGAGTCGAATGGTTTCACTAATCGGTTTGATTTGGATGGATCGAACCGATTCTCTTGTAATTGGAGTTGCTACGGTTGAATTGCTCAGGGCATTATGCATTTATACATATAAGCTTTAAATTGTAAACTACATATACTTATATCATGTTTTACTTATACTAAAGATGAGTTTCATTTGGATTTTGTATTTTCTTAGGCGATATATAAGTATATAAATACTTTTATCTGAGTAACTACATGTAACTGTATGATGGGCACAAAAAATCTTCCACTCTGTGTAACCCCTTGTGTAAGGGTGAGAGGAATGACCTATAATCTGCGTACACATTTTATAAAGGGATTCATATACAACGACTTGCTGCCAAAAACATGGAATAATTCCAGACTTTTAATAGCATTTCTACTTAAGAATTTTCAGTTAGTCATAATAAGGAGAACAAAGAAAAGAAATTAGTTGAGTGTAATTCCTAAAATTAATACACATTGAATTATTAAATTATTTCTGTAGAATTATCTTCTGCAGTGTACTGGCTCAATTTATTCTCTTCCAATTTATATAATGCTTTAACAACTTTTTTTCAATTTGTTAAAATTGTACTGCAGTAGAAAGGATTTCAACGGAATCTTGCAAACCACTAAAAAGAGCAGTGCTAATGTTGCAACTGTGAAAGTTTGCTGCTTTGATTTGTGTTTTCTTTACATTGCTTTGCTTTTGATGTTCGGGTCTACTTTTACCGACAGAAGAAAAGTTTCCGCGGAAAAATTGACTACTATATATATACAGATAGTCTAAATAGTGTATTCACTCCGAGTGTCAGCATTTGTTTGCATGTCTGTGTGTACTAAACGTACCTCCACACACTTTGTGTTCATTTAGAGTGGAAATTTTCTTGAAAATGATGTAGTCTTACATTTAGTGATGGTTGGGTTGTGTATCAAGGATGAAGGGAATATGAAACCCACCCTAGTTGGTCGTCCTCGTATGAACAAGTACGGGTTAGTATTTGCCAAGGAGGATGAAATAAAGAAACAGGGAGCTCTCTAGACAAGTGCTAAAGCTGGCAAAGTCTGCAGTAAGCAGAGAACCCCGAAAAGAGACACACAAGCTCCTGCTTTATGCACTGTGGTATTTTCCACATCCGAAGAAGTGTAATTTCACTGAAATCCCTTTTCATTTCAGTTTGATTTCTGGAGGGAGCCATAGAATTATGTACATACATATTACACACTATATAATCTATATACAACACACTCACACACATTGAAGGACTTGTACAAAGAAACCCACACACTGCATTTCCAAGCTGTGTGTGTACCAAAGCACAATAGACACAGAGTGCACATTCACCAGCTTCTACGTTAGTTACAGACAAATACATTCTACTAGTCACATGGTGGTTTTTCTACACTGCCACACGGAAGTCTGTATAGAGAGAGA
Organism: Pogonognathellus flavescens; assembly: GCA_019776165.1. Lineage (NCBI taxonomy): Eukaryota > Metazoa > Arthropoda > Collembola > Entomobryomorpha > Tomoceridae > Pogonognathellus > Pogonognathellus flavescens. The sequence goes on along the minus strand of JABASD010003917.1, from coordinate 3,699 downwards.
GAGAGAGAGTGGCCGTGAAAAAGCATGTCTTACAGTTGCTACTTTTCATTGACAGATTTTTCTTCCGGTTTCCAATTCCATTAACAGAGCTCTCTGCTCTTTTAGAGTAAACCTATCTCATTGCAATCCGAGTTGTTGAAATCGTAGTAGCTCAAAGCCCGACTTCCATATCTTCATGCTCTAATTTCTAATTTATTCAGCTTAAAATCCAATTTAATCAGTCAAATGATTAAAAATCCTTGAGCACTGCGCTCAAAATACAGGGGAAGCTATTTCACCATTATGTGTGCATTATGCCTCTATGCAACTTGCTGTAAAACTCAATGTATCAAAATCACGTAACAATGCATCTGGCTTAAAGCAGAGGAAATAGGGGAATTTGAATGATGAGATGACAAGCAAGTTGATACCATGCTACACTTACCAGAGCACTAACTAATACTAATGTGCACTTTACTATATCTCTTCCTATTTCATATACTTACTTAGACTTATCTAAGGTATATAATATTTTATTATATGTACTAATAGCTATATCGCTATTACATAATACACTCACACAAGCGTTATATATTATATATAGTTATATATTAAAGTGGATGAGTGTGTTTGTGTGTGCTATATGAATTGCTTTGTGTTGGTCTTGTTCTAACTGACTGGATAGGAAAAGTCATGGGAACTGAAGAACAAGAGCTCACAATCAGCGCAGATTAGCACTTATTGGGGAGAATGAATTGACTCTCCATTACTGCATTAGATACACTAGATACTTTCGTAACTTATCTCTTTCCAAGACCGTTGCCCCTGCCACGCTGCCTGTCTGCCGCTACCAATCTGTGTAAATACAACGTTCCTGTATTCAAACACCAGAAACAATTTGTTACAAAGTTCTACAACCATTTTCTAATCCGAACTCAAACCCTTGCAGTATAAATTCATTACGTTGTAAACTATATTGAAATTATATTACAATATATGCGGTATAAAAATTTATACTAAAGATAGGCTTGTGCCAAAATTATTTTCAATGCTCTACTGGTACAGTATTATTTGCAAATCGTAATGGGAATGCTCTCTCGGTGGACCACTCCAGTGGCTTAAATTGCAAAATAAGTTTACAATCTGCAAACATGATGAATGTAATCCACATTCAATTGACTTCAGTAAATAAACCGGTTAAACACTGCAGTAGTAAAGAAACGAAGGGAATAGTGCCTCTGTGATGAAAACTGTGACACGATGACAGTAACTGTGAAACTTTGTTAGCAGCAACATAATTAGTTATTTACTATGAATAGTACATGCATTTAAAAGTATGATTGCCATTGGCAATCTTCAAATTCAAATTTAGCGGTTTAACTTTGAAACCGAAGTATAATCGACATAGCAGCATTTAAAACGCAGTCTGACGTACAAGCTGTATTGACACAGCAGTTAGTCTTAAATTCAAAGGTCATGAAGGAGTTGACCGATTGACCCCATCTGCAAACTTAGCCTTCCAATGGGCCACTAGAACACCTGCACCAAGTTTAAAGTCATTATCTCAAACCGTTCTTTAGTTATCTTGCGAACAAACGGACAGACAGACGACCCGACATACACAAAACTCATTTCCATACAAGAAACTTCGTTTCTTACTAATGCATCCATTTAAAACATTACTTTTCATAAAAAATGAATGTGTAATCAAAAATTAAAAATACTATCAAGATAACATGAAATGATTCGTTGGAATAATTGATTCTGTAATTAGCAATTTTTGTGCAATAATAAAAGTATTATAGAAGCATTAATAAAATATCGCACCGAGACAAATATTACAGCGTTTTTAATATCATTCTACTCGTTGTGAGTGGAGTACTGCAATTCTGGGATAATATTTAGGGTATCTAAGCAGAGTAGAAAGAATGAAGTTTCCATTAAGTTATATGTTGGAAATGTATTAGGAAGAGCTAAAATATGTAGAAGAGACTTATTTAGAGATTGTGTGTCTACAAAGCATTGCGTTTTGCGTTGACTGGTCTGTGCAGGATAAAGTGCCTCCTCTGAATTCAGTGAGGCTGCTAATGCAATGATTTAGCGCTAAATGCGATGAGTAGTATATATAGGCTAATAGTGAAAGTGAATGGACAAATGAGAAAGGGAAGATTTGCAATAATATGACAAGTGAAGTGGAACCAATGAGTTGAGTTGAACTTAAGTTCCCTTCTGAATTGTAGCTGTAGAAGTATTGGCGGATATACTGTACTTTACTCAGCTCGTTACACAATGATTGTGAAAAGACCAAAGAATGAATATCTATATATAGGAATGTTGATGCTCATTTACAATCGACTTACTTTATTACTACAGAAAGAGAGAGAGAACGGAGAAAAGACTCGTTCTTCCCTGGCAACCTCCCAGATCCGGCAAACGAAGTGTGTAGTAGTCAGAATAACTTGCAATTCAGCATGAGAAAATCAAGGGAATGAAATCTCTCAATTCTTTTCCCATGTTTTACAGTCCCTCATGAACTTTGATTGTATTAGTTTATAGTAGTCATGCATAAGAAATGTATTGTCGACTAATGCTGGCACTCCCACACACATGAATTGTATATTTACTTGTACTCTCGCAAAAAATAAGTCCAATTGTCAGATTTTGAATTAGAATCGGGTTCGCGAGGGGGTGTCAGAGTTGGTAGTTGGTTGGTCATGTTACATAACATTATATTATTTGTAGAAAATATGCTGAGCTAAGGAAAGAGGGTAGTATGCAAACACTGAAAATGCTCTCATGCTTTATACAATGTGTAGTACCTATATATACATACATATAATAAGGAATTTGTGTGTGTAATATATTTTCCTATACATGCAGTATGTGACACTGTGCTGCTGGTGAACTAAAATACGTCGTGACTAATGTAATAAGCTCAGCTGGTTTGGTTTTGGATTTTTTAGTCTCGCAATGCGTGCACAGAGAAACGTCTAAAGCGATGTACGTGTTGCCTCGTCGTTCAGTCTTGTACGATAAAAAGAATAAAAAGACACGACGATGTGCAATGCATTGAGATACTTTCACTGCACCACATGCATGCACTGCTTGACTTTCTTTTGATAGCAACCATCTACAACCACCAACAGTCTAGCAGTATGTGTGTGTGCATGCACTATGTGATCCGATGTGGAATTACAAAAAGAAATTTTCATATTGGTATTAGTTGTGTCGTCTAGTCCCATCAGAACGTACAAAACTGTAACTGTATAACGCGGAAGTGTAGTTTGTGTAGTTTTACCTATGCGAATGTCTATTAAGAAATGGAATGAGAAGAAAAGGTATCGTTTTTTGTCTATGCTCAGCTTCAAACTGTTATAGTGCACATTTATTATATTCCGAGTCATATTTCAGTATTCGGGTAAAGTAATGGTTGGAGTCACCTTTCTTTTTGTGCATACACTATCAGATGGTAGAGATGGATGGAATGGTGGTGGGGAAGGAACAAAAGTAGTTTTCAGCTTTCTCTTTGCATTTTCCTACACCTTTTCGTGTACCACGTTGTCCTATTACTTAAGTAGTAGTGGAGTCAGTATTTTCTTTACACTGCTTGTAGGCATACCAAGAAGACAGAGGACTTGATTTGCCTACACACAGCCCTCTCATTATGCAGTCCACTCACCGCCAAGTCTCCTCCTTCAGTTTCCTCAAGTCTCGCTTTTC
>JABASD010003916.1:0-17633 GCA_019776165.1 Pogonognathellus flavescens | reverse complement strand
TGCAATTTCTTTAAGGTATACTGTACATCGAATTAATTTCCATTCAAAATACAACTGTTTTTATAATGTGAACCATGTTTTCAAATAATATCTTGGTAGTAGTAACCAATATTAAACCCCAATGATAAAGAAAATCTCAACTTACTGAATTGTAACGGTTGAGAGCTCGCGAGAATTTCGAAAGATGTAAAAAGAGATGTAAGAAACAAGAAAACATCCTCTGAGCGTTACAGGCAATGTTGAAACTGCGAGGAAAACGATGTGTGTGAAAACAAAGATCCATCTGAAAATGATTAATTCGGGTACGCCCACTAATTCACAATCGAGCATGTTATAATTTCCTCGAATAAAAACTCCCAGCGACGTGACAAATATTGTACACAATATTGTATATAGCGGGGTAAACCATTTTTGTAGAAGAAGTTCAATGCGCCCTGAACTTTTTTTTTCCAAATCAGCCAAGTGAATACCATCTGGAAATGAGAGTAATGTTGTCAGTTGTAGGTTTTGCTAAGTGTTGCACAACTGTTCACATACTTGCATTTGATATATAAATTTCATATTATCCTGTTTTTTAATGCAAACGTTTTTATTTACCGTAAATTCTGATGCTTTGAGCAAAGTGGTTAAACGAGGCCACCAGTTCTGATTTCCTCAAGTCGATATTAAGACTTACAGTAATAGCACAATTGTGGAAGAGCAACATAAAATAGGTGCACATTTGTTCCAATACTTTTGTGTTTGGATTTTGTTTTTCTTGCACGAATTTTAATATTTCGTAGCACAACAGCAGGATATGACAAATTGTAATTTTGCTTATGCGGCGTTTGCATTTCCTGATTTGAAGTTGCTGTTCAGTTTTATTCCATATGAAAGGCACAGCTCCAAAAGTAGCCATAATGTTATTATAGTGGCCAAAGTATTCATATGAATGTTCGAATTGAACATTTTGGATCAAAGTTTTCAATGGAATCAGTGAATTCATTGTATACCAGCTTGCAGCGTCTGTAGTTTTTACTTAACCCCGGAAAGTTTCCCTGATTGTACTGAATTATGTGATGTTGAAAAAAAATGTCTTAGACTGTTCCAGAACTTTTTCTTTTTATTTAAGAAATCTTTAATCCAAATTATATTGATCAAGAAAGGCACACTCCCCCGGGTTCCTCATATACATTGTAATTCCGTTTAATTCGTTTACAACGCGTCTAGTAAAAACACATACCTATTATTTCATCTAGTTTATCAAGCAAGAGGGAAAATCATTTATCAAGTAGTGTTAGCTATTTTATAAGAACTTTCGTCCGGTCTGTCTGTCTGTCCGTGACCGATATCGAGTGAACCATAAATGCGTCCCTAGTTTTGTTTAGGATTTCCTTATGGCGTCATAATATTATCCCACCACTGTAAAAGGAGCAACTTTTAATCAAATCAGTATCATTTTGAACCACAACCCTTTTCTTTAGGGTTAAGTGAGATGTGTCTCCAAATCGACTTCCAATCATTAAAACAGCTAAATTATTATCTCACATCATCCCCCACATTGCCTCACAGTTGCTTCATATGCGTTTCGCAACACCCCAAGTTTTCCTAAATGTTAAAACATAAACAGCAAAGGCAATAGCCGTTTTGGCGACAAACAACTGTTCTAAACTATGTTGTAATCTACAGATGCTGCTTTGTTACACCTAGTGATGACCAGTTTATTAACACTGCTTTCGACCTATACACATTATATTATTATATTGTAGAACATTGTGTAATTCACAATCCGTTTATTTCATAAATTTTCATCAAAATCATTTCATTAAATTTACACCGCAATCATTTCATTACATTTTACTCGGAATCATTTCATTAAATTTTCCTTAAAATNTCGGAATCATTTCATTAAATTTTCCTTAAAATCATTTCATTAAATTTTCCTTATATTTATATTATTATATTATTAACGCTTTTGACGGGGGAGTATTATAAGTATACCTACACCATCATTTTACATTTTTGTAATTTTAGTTGGGAAAGCTGATTCTGGGCTAAAATCTTAAGACGCCAGTTACTACTCGATTGTCAACAATAATTTAATACTATTGTTACGCATGATTACATAAATTGAAAATTGCTTTAGCTTTTAAAGTTTGTGAATAATATAATTATGTAGCGAACAAGGGCGTAACTAGGGGGGGGTCACGGGGTGCCCGTGACCCCCCAAATTGCTCAAAAAATAGGTTATTTGCGGCCGAAGGCCGCAAAAAAACAATTTTTTACACTTTGTGACTTGTGACCCCCCCAAATTTTTTGTGACCCTACCAAATGTCAATCCTAGTTACGCGCCTGGTAGCGAAGCATAAAAATAATAAGGTGTTGCCATCTTATAAGCAAAGAAGTGAAAATATTAAGCTGTTATATCAATACACATACATACCTGGCCAGTTATAAATTGTTTCGACTTTTTAAGTATAGCAATAATTTATATAAATGGAAAAAAGACTTGCCGATTGTTACCCGTTGTATTTTATTAAGTAGCGCAAGCCACTTTATAAGAATGGTGTTTACGTCTTGTCCGTCCGTCTGTCCGTCCGTCTGTCCGTCCGTCCGTAAACACCATAACTCACGAACGGATGAACACAATTCGTTCAAACTTCTCACACGTAACCTTTGGGTCACCACAAAGGTCAAGTGCGTAAATGGGGTCAATCGGTTTACTCCTTTATGACCTTTGACCTTTCAGATTAACTGCTGTTTGTGACAGCAATAACTCACGAACGGATTAACAGAATTCGTTCAAACGTCTCATATGTGTTCTCTTTGTCATAGCGGAGGTCAAGTGTGCCAATGAAGTAACTCAGTTAACTTCTTCATGACATTTGACCTTTTAGAGTTACTACTGTTTGTGAACACGATAACTCACAAACGGATTAACAGAAATCGTTCAAACTTCTCATATATTATCTCTGGGTCCCAGCGTAGGTCAAGTTTGCAAATGGGGTCAACTGGTCAACTTCATATGACCTCTGACCTTTTTCTTGCGCTACTTTATTATAGCCGTTTTGCAATGGTTTATTGAACTTTATTGTGCAAAGAAGTTGTTGGTGCGTCTAATATAAATATTATCCTTCAAATATTGAATTACTAATTCCGCTTTGATTGAAGTGGGGATTCCCAATGAGTTTATTAATAATTCTTTTAGTAATACTAATGGCGCAATTCTGCTGTTATTGTACTTTATTGTGCAAAGAAGTTGTTGGTGCGTCTAATATAAATATTATCGTTCAAATATTGAATTACTAATTGCGCTTTGATTGAAGTGGGGATTCGCACGGATTTGAAGAAAAACCGTTTTGGTAATACTAATGGCGCAATTCTGCTTTTATTGAACTTTATTGTGCTTAATACTATAATGTCCGTCTAAATTGATTCTTTTAAATTAAATACTCAGATTTATGCTAGTATTAATTGTTCAAGCTTAAATACTCAAATTTATATCAAAATTAATTCCTTAATTTTAAATGCTCAGATTTATGTCAAAATTGATTCGTTTAGTTTAAATTACGATTTGTATGGATGGTACTTGTACGACAAGTAAATAGATTCAGTAACTCAATTTACTTGTGCCCTCTACCCAGCCAATATCCGCCATTTTGAAATATAAGCGGTATTATTCATTTCGGCCTAAGCAAGAGTTTTTTTATTGAATCAGGAACTCAATCTACTTGTACCCCCGCTGCCCTGTCAATATCAGCCATTTTGAAATATAAGCGGTGTTATTCATTTGGGCCTAAGCAAAAGTTTTTTTATTGAATCAGGAACTCAATTTACTTGTACCTTCTACCCAGCCAATATCCGCCATTTTGAAATATAAGCGGTGTTATTCATTTCGGTCTAAGCAAGAGTTTTTTTATTGGATCAATAACTCAATAAAAGGGTTTAAATTTCGAATTAGCTTTTTATCGTGATTTAGAATTCGCATTTTAATAGATATTTGTAAAAAACGAAATATTTTGTTGATCACTTTCATCAGCGAAATATTTGAAATTGGCGCCTTAAAATCTGCTGATTTTTCTATTTTAATCATTTTGGTCATGGCCACACTTTGGCCGCTGACCAATAGACTTTAATATATCATTTTGACAATTTTGTCATATAGCCAGTTGGCCACTAGCCTGGCTGTGGCCATGCGAACCCTGGTTATACAGCACTGCCCATCCATATAAAACTCCAGCCGAAAATGAATATTGCAGCCATTTTAATATACAGTTGTAACAAATTAACTTCATAATGGTTTTTTGTCATCCACTGTGTGATTCACATTAATACTTCATCTGATATCAAAAGTTAAGATAAGACTACCAACAAGAAACGGCTGTTTCATTTGACGCACAACTCGATTCCGTATCTGCTTAGAAGTTAACTCCTGACTTTCTACAAATTCAACAATCGGCATAACTTCTTCTTCTATCTCAATAAAAAAATATTCGAACACTCAATATATAGTAGTTTTGATCACGACTGCGGAGAGTTTTTTTGTAAGAGTAGTATTAATAAACTTTATAATTAATATAATTTCTTCAAACTGAATGTAAAATTATGGCAAACCAACAAACAACGAACATTTTCACGGTTAAACTGAACAATTTACCCGATGCGTATTTTCCCGGTGATATTGTGTCAGGAAGTGTGATAATTAATTACTTTAAGGAAAAAGTGGTCGAAAATATTTTAGTACTGATGTATGGGAGGTCCACACTGATTTCCCCTGACCGGGGTGTAATTGGCACTACAAGAACATACTTTTGCCAACGATGCGAAATATCATTATTTAGATATGCTAACGAAAAAGTGAAAATACCAGCTGGCTTAAACGAGTTCCCATTTTCATACGAATTACCTTCTGATCTCCCTTCAAGCTTTTCTGGCGGGTATGAAAATATAAGTTGCAAAGTTAAGGCGATCATGTTAAGATCTGGTACTTTATCAAATTCTTCCACTGTGAAATGCGTTTTCAATGTCAGAGGAATCATGAATTTAAACACCAACGTAGAAAACAGAAATCCAATATCGATATGCAGTCGGTTGTCTTGGGATTCGAAGAAGACGATAACTTGTAAATTCAATATGGCACAGTCAGGATTCGTCGCAGGAGACTTTTTGCTGTGCAATTTGGAAGTGGACAATCAAAGCAACAAGAAAGAAATCAAACGAATTGTCATTTCTCTTGTGCAACATGCAACATTCATTACGAACCAAACGAATAGGAACATTTCCACCATTTCTGGGCCTTCCGTTCCGGCATATGAAAAATATTCGTGGATAATTGACTCTTTGCAAATACCTCCAAATATTCCTCCCACACAAAGTTGCCCTTCCCATTTAATTCTTATCAAGTATGAGATACGCATCGACATTACAGTCGGAACGAGTGTACGATGTTTTGTTGTTCCAGTAACAATTGGAATAATTCCGTTAACAACAATTTATCATCAGCATCAGTCAGAAACAAATTTGCAAATTTCAGCAGCAATGCCGTCTTCTGCTACGTATGGAGAATATGCACCTTTGGAATTACCACCTCCATCTTATCAAGAAGCTATGAGGTCATCCACACAAAAATTCAAACTAAAGTCTCAAGTGGCCGCCGCCAGAAATGATCGTTAATTACATAAAACTAAAATGCTTATTACATCAAACGTTGAAACGATAAAATTATAATATTACTAATATTGACACTGTAGAGAACCTACACATATTCTTAGTTTAAACATTATATAACTATATTAATGCATGTCTATGTGTACCTATATAATAGGCCGCTATTCATAAAGTCAATGAATAGATGATGATATTATTAAGGCAATGGCATGATGATCATTCACTGATCATGTGCATGTAACTACGCAGTTACTTTACTTAAGTTAAACCAACGATCAATTAAGATCATAGGTCAAACTGTACCTAACTAACATTCGTATATATAAACTTACTTGTATCTCACAAACTCAAGTGATTGAGTATTCTTCATCCTAAATAAATCTGTCTTCTCTCTCTCTTTTGCAATAATATCATTTATTTTCACAAAGTCTTCAGACAAATTAAGTAGTCGCTTAATGCAACTTATTACATCTATAGACCGCGTACTATACTAGTCTATACAGTTTTACTATCCATAATGTGCAGTAATTCTGAATATTAGCTTATATTTCAGAATTATGTCACAGTTTTCCATAAGTCAACCTTATATATCAAAATCCTTATATTTCCATAGGTTAGCTTTCCATATTATTATCAAATAAAAGAATGATTATATCACAAAACTATTACATTTTGTCACATTTTAACTATCATCATGTAATAGTGCATTGAATTAAGAAAATTCGTACATTTTAATACTTTCATCAAATATTAATCCATAAATAATTTAAATGTAGTTTGTATACTCTTTGCTTCACTTAGTAATAGCTGTAGGTTTCGTGCAAATTTATGCAATTACAAAGTACACGTAAAATCATTCTCACAGCTCAAATCACTACTCAAATAGTATGTGACTACAGTTTGTATATATTACACAGCTCTTTGAACAAAAATTAAAATTCAAAACAATCGAACTTCAATCAATTAGATAAATATTGAGTATAGACATACGATGTAGCTGACAGCAGTACTCGACTATCATTACAGTTATCATTACAGATATCATTACAACTTAGCTGGTAGTAGCAGACGTGTATGCTATTGTATAAATTATAAAATTATACAGATGATCTGTATTAAAACAATACATAGGACACACTCTGCATTACCTTATACACATTCAGAGTGCATAACGTGTAGCATTTATCAAGCAACATCTGTGCGGTAGCGGATGTACTACGCTACTTAAATAAAATTATGAAAAATAGTTGATATATTATTATATAGAATATATTATCATAGTTTGCTGTCTTTAATAGCAGTAAAATTTTCAGCTGTAGATGACAGTAATGAAATAGTATAATATTATGATCCCGAATACAATACTTGAAATGCGTGTGTGTGTGTGTGAGCTATTCAAGATAATATATTTGGCAGAACTACTGCAGCTTATCCATACAGATAATATACTAACACGCATATTTTATAAGGATCAAAACACGCCTTCGACGTATGCTTTGCCAAACATTTTTTCCACTTAAGAAACGTTCAAAAATTAAATGTGTGTATGCATATATAGAAGTGATTACCTATATGCAAAATATTATCTGCAATATTCCAAAATCATCGAAGTGAGGCTGAAATTATTATGAGAAAAATGCCTAACACCTTCCAGGCGTCAGTATCAATCTTACTCTACAGCAAATATCTACCTACAGCAAAAGGTACCTTGAATTTTGTCGTGTTACTAATCTGATCTTTCATAATCGTGCAAGTATTTATAATTATATATATTTTCAGGAAGATGTCTAATTTGAGACTCCCTGTCAAATTTTCCAGGAATATCAGGACTCCCTGATATTCTCATCTTCAGCAACGACATCCAGAAAGAAAATGCCTCTTCCTTATACAGATAAATTTTACTTCTATTAGCTCAGCCGAGCTGCATATTATGGAATTGTGTTGCATTACTGAGTAAATGGTCCTGAGCGATGGCGATTTTACAGGGGAAGGCCTACTTACTAACCTAATCGACAGTGGAATGGTCTATGACCTGGATTTGTTGCAAGAAATGCAGCCCGATAACGATATAATTAAGTGCGAGTCGCCTTCAGTAGAAGCAGTCAAAATTCAGATCGTGGAAATAGAAGTTCTATCTGAAAGCGAATATATTCAGGTCTTGACTGAATTACCATCGTTTGAAATCGATGATGAGACGGAAGAAGAGGAACATGAAAAAATGACACTACCACTTGAAGAGGTTGAGAATATGTCGCTACCTCTATTTTTCCCTTCAACTGCAACATCGCGCTCTGGTTATAGACGGGTGCATAGAAATAACGGGAGAAGGATGAGCAAAAATACGGAAAAAAAGCAGGGAGAAATATAGAAAAGTAAATTGTAACGCAATTAATTGTGGGATGATAATGGCAGCACAATTATCTTGTTATTCTTTTATTGTTATTTATTACTTTTACATGCAAAGGTATGTCCACTCACTTATTATGGTTATCATCATGGTCGTTATTTTAGACTATATGCTGTATAGAGATCATGTCTTTACATTGGATGCTTACAGAGACAGTAAACCCTTCAAAAGAGTCATATGGTCAAAGTGTATATGTGACGAAGATTATAAAATTGCAACAGGTGAAAGAGAGCATTCTACCTAGAGTGTTCGTTCCTCATCTTAATAAAAGACAAAAACTTTTTCATGCGAGATCCTGTGATATTGACTGTTATTTAAAAGAAGTCAATATTTTATTCAGCAAATTCTTCAAGATCGTCTTGTCTGTTGTGTTCAAATGGACATGCCATGGATGCCGTTTGCAAAAAATTTACCAAGGTGGTATCCGGATCATTTATGTAAATTTACCTTTGATGACAACATCCCAGTGTCCGAGTCATGCTGCGGGACATTTTGCCTGAATGAACCGTATGTGCAGATGGATGAATTTCTAACGAAACTGGATCAAGAATGGAAGAAGGATATGTACGAAGAATTTCTATTGAAAGTGATAGATACTCATCCGTAAGTACTTATCATATTTTTTTTTGCCAGCTAATTATATATTCAGCAGCCTTTACATTTTAAATTTCATTGTCTTGTAGGGTGGCTTTGGAGTACATCAAAAGAAATCACGGAGACGACGAGGTGTACATTTCATGGAATTAAAGAAGCATAATTTTTCCTGTTATTATTATTCTAATTTTTCTTACATACTGTTATGGATACTAAAGTACCCTTAGAATTGTTTGTAAAAGCTATGGATATTGCTGAAAAAAACAACTTGTTCAGAATTCAGAACACAGTTTATACACATTAGAAATGAGGCATGCAGTGAGTTTGTTTCACATACTAATACAAAAAAGGCTTCATATGATGTTATTCTAGGAGATCATGTCGGCAAATGTAATTTTATCTCTAGAATAATACAAAATTTTGCGTCACAAAGAAAATATATTGATAGGCAGGTTGAAATTAACAAATACAAATACCATCAGCACATCTAAATAATGATTTCAAGAATCTATTGAACGGAAATGATGACATGTATACAGTTCTTGCGGAGAAGTTTTGCGGTTAAGAAGAAAGAGTGAAGTTTGAAGAAAGTTTGTGGAAGACTTGTAAAAGTATGAAGCTTCAAGAGTGAGCACAATTAATAAATATCTAATCATAAACAATATTCTATATCATCTTTAATATTACTGTTAACTACAGTTTTACTACACGTTAGTTTCTGTAATTGGAAAATATTTCTTAGCTGCATACATTTAATTGAATTTTATTGACTAATGGGGTGTATTAATAAAGGAATATAAGTATGAAATCTTAAAATAATGCAATAAAGTGTAATATATTTTATCTGTATGATCATACTATGTCATATGAAAAACATGTAGTATCATATTGTAACCGTTTTTAGTGATGATTAGATTTAGATTTCGTCCGAGTAGCCTATGTCTGTCTATGCTTCCTGCAATTCTGCTCTTTCTGTCTGTTTGAGGTCTGTGTAACTACTTTCTCAGATGGAACGTTTATCTCTTCTCTAATACTCGCTTAGCTACTTATGCAATATGCAACTCGCTTGGCTGTTTCTCTTTATCAGTAAATACGGCTACATGGGGATGTAGTCAATAATCTAATGCAATTACTTTCTCAATTAAGAGACTTTATTTCTCAATTACAATTTACAGAAGACAGAAGACTGAGATCCGGACGGGCCAGAGCCTCCGTCAACACAGACCTTCATTCCTGGAGAGAGTTCGGCTTTTTATACTCTCCAGGAATTCCTTTGGCCTAATTCTTTTACCGCATTGCGGTATTTCCGTCCAATGTGGAGGCGGAGCTCAACTTACGGATTGGTTCTAACCCAAGCCCTTAAGGTTGAACTCAACTTCCCCGAAGTTAGTAAGGAGTGACGAGTGTTCCAATTTCCAGGTTCCCCGATCCCTGTTGGAACACTCGTAACTTCCTGTCTAAACCACCTATGGTGTGTTCTCGAAGCTTCTTGTCTTTTCCTGATCTCAGTCAGTTACATTTTCGTATTCGCACACAACTGACACAACATCTTCATACTGAAAGTATGAGAAGTCACACGCTACTAGTTATTACATACATTTTAGCACATCAATTTCTTAATCTTAGTCAGTTATCTCATACTGAAAGTATGAGAGACTGCGTAATATTACTTCTTTCTTTAATATCGCTACACCATACAACATGATAGTAGTCGTACGGGCATATTCCTCCCGTTCCACCACTTTGTATTGTTTTCCCTACTGGATGACTTTCCTTCCATATCACTCTGAAATGGTGAAAATTATTGCGGCCATGAAGGTTTTCATCACTTTTTAAAGAAAATATTCGATCCCCAATACTATTTTGCACTAACTATAGTCGAAAAAGACCGTTAATAATGTTTTATCGAAATTCGAAATTTTGACATACTATAGTATTAATTGCATATGTGTGTATGTTTGTCATACAGTGTAATACATTATAAATTATTTTTTACAACATTAAAAAAAGCATGCAAAAGCTTTTTTAGGCTTATATAAGAGTTCCGCTGTTGAATGTTACTTGTTCCAATTGAGTACCCTGACACAAGTAATAAAAAGATAAAGTAAAATTAATTTACCTCGCCTTTTTTGAATGGATTCTTAGTTAGTAAGTCAATATTTCAAAATTCGATATCTTTCAATGCGCAACGATGCGCATTCGGAGACCATTTTTAAAAATTGGCAGAGCAATCAAACTTTATTTCAAAACTGAAATTAGCTGTCTCCGACAGTCTCTCCATGTTTGCGCCCACAAAAACAAAACCCTGTGCTAAAGAATAGGGGAAAAGTTTGTATCACTAACTTCCTTTGCCAATTTAGCTAGGATAAACATTTTCCAGTGGGATAAAAAATTAAGAACAGCTTCTTTAGATATCCTAATATTTTTAGAAATAGTTGATTTGAATAGAAAATTAACTTTTTGAAACGCCATTATGACCGCAATAATTTTAAGCATTTCAGAGTGCATATCCACACGTGTAGCTCTCTTAGTCTTTCCATCCTTCTCGGTGCTTTTCTCATTCGGATCTTCTTCCTTCTCAGAGCAGGCTCTTCTACTTGTCTTGTCCAGCATGTATTTCATACTTCATTAATGTTACAATTTTACATGGTAACATCCCTATCACCTCATCTTGGGAAAATAAAATGTTTTTCCCATTTTCTTTCCTCGAGAATTTTCTTTTTGTTTCATTTTTTTGCAGTTTTTGGAGTAAATGGCAAAGTTTTTTTGAAGCAGTAATAGTAGTATTTTACATTTTAGTTTACATTTAGTATTTTATTATTTACAAAGATTATATTCCCTACGAATTATTTTCACTTGTTTTCTTTCTGTTTTCTTATCAAAACTTTTCTTGTATCATTTTATTATTATGTAGTTTTTTGTGTTATGATGTTTTTTATTAATTTGTGAGAGTGTAATTTCTGTGACATTGATATCTTGTTTGTTGGCGTGTTAATATTCCCGATCATTTCACATAAACATTGTACTTCATGGTTTTTATTCCCTGTATCTTTTTGTTTAGTTCCCAACTTTACTATTCATATTCTCATTAATTCCTGCATAATTTCCTGCATATATATTTTCTGGTTTGTTCTAACTTGTAATTTCTGAGTAACTACACCATTTTCATAATTTGTGGAGATACAATATCATTACTAGAACCATTTTCAATATTTAATTACTCTTTTTTCTCTCCATACATTCCTCTCTCTTCATCTTGGGGTTTTTTTGTTTTGTTTTGTTGATTAGCAACTCAATATTTAATTTGAATAATAATTGAATTTATACTGGATGCATCTACGCCTTTTTATTTTTTTTAAAAGGAAGGATAGGAATGATAAATGGATACAGTCACTTCTTCTTGATGAGAATATTTGTTATCACAATTTCATACTCCACTTGCAGTTGATAGGTATATCTTTTCAAAGGTGGTTAGGCCTTACCCGAATGTATTCAAGATGAAAAATCAGAGTTTCTTTTTTGGAGCATAATGCTACGCTCTTTTCAATGTAAAAGCCGAGACGCGTGTCCCTTTTAATCCTGTAGTATTGTAACGATTTATTCCATTCAGTTCTGTGATTGGTGTTGATGTCCAACCGAAATACTTGTGAAGGGGAGAAAAGCGTTTATTGTGATATTATTAGGCTGCGACAAGTTGTGAGTCCGTATTACACAATATGCTCTCGTTTATACGGAAGTAGTGGAATAACGCCCTTTTCATTCACATGTTCTTGTGTATAGATGATTTTGTGTTGTCTCACTGCTTCCCTGTCGTAAACACTCGATCCGTTGACATTTATCTATTTATCTCCCTTCCTTTTGAAACAACCACGGTTTCTTCAGTCAGCTTAGGCTCATAAACATGTTATGCTTTCTGTCTTCGTCCGTTTTTGATAGAAACAACTGAGACGTAACTTTTCCACGTGTCTTTGGGGTTATGTGTCATCATAACTGTCTATGCGCTTTTCGAAAATAACTTTAATAATAATTATATTTCTGCCTGACTGTTTTTCTGATGTTGCATTTCCTTCCATTCAAATACTTGTCTTTCACATATTTTCCCTCGCGTGCCTCTGTATAGCTCCTAATCAACACTGATTTTCGAATCCAACTCGAATATAAGATGGGGAGATCTTTGATTTTCATCAGTCACCAATCTCGGTTGCACTAGTACTCAACTCCACAATTTTTGCATTTCCTCAGTGACTTCTTCCGTGTACTTCAAGTGTTGTCAATTGGTCTCAAATTCCCCAACGTTGAATTCCTTCACTTGAGTTTCAATAGCCAGGGTAAGCCGCTTCATTAATCCAGTTATTTATTTAACAATGTTTCTTATCAACTCTTTCTTAGTCTGCATCTTTAATGATCCACAGCTGATATTTTCTTTGTTTTTATATCCCTTAGTTTGGAAAATAATCTGGACTGTATACGTGTTTAAAGAATATTCTCTTCACGCTCGGCATCATCTTATTTCGGTGAGTATTTTCTTTGTGTAATTTCCTTCACATTTCTCCCGGTAGTTCTTTAATTAGCAGAAAAAAGTCATAGTCATAGTCAGATTCCAATTATCTCTCAGTTTTGTTTTACTGTCCCCCCAGGAATTTAAGAAAGAGGAGAAAGGTATTCTAAGGTTGAAATTGCATGATTATTTACACATAAGAACTAGGAAAAGGTTAGATACTTCCAGATCAATATAATACCTATAACAATTGGTTGAATAACGCAAATAGTCTCCAATGTGAGAGAGATTCCGGTATAGAATACGATGGTTAAAACAATATATAAGGTACTTATTACCTTCTAATAGATATCAAGAAATTATTCACCGAAGCAATAATACTATATAGAATTATACTCGTCTTTCACAGATTAAACGGTCTAATGTGTTAATAATATTCCCTGCACTCGAAAGCTCATAAATAATTGTATTAGATAATAACCATAGAATAACTCACGACAAGTGAGACTTGATTACTAATTTATATACCGTGTAGTCGGCTTAGATCCTGCCATCCTGATCACAGATAAAATACTCCCTCCTATTATTAAACGTCTCAAAAGATTTATATAAGACTTTAAGTGGTACTCGAGATCATAATAGTAGGGAGACCAATCGTCTGCACCAGGTTACATAATTCCTGTATTGTATTCACTTAATCGTAAACATCTTGCTGCGTTTTACCCAACGAATTCTTTTTTTGTCCTAATTTGAATAAGAAAGAACCAAATAATATCTTTATCGGCGTGCGGTAACTGCCACCTTGACCTTACATGTTGGACAATTGAGAGTCATCCTCTGTAATTTATTTGAAATATTACTTGTACAAGTCCAGATTTTCTCACTTCCCAGATTCATTCAGCACAATTTTTGTATCCGCTTACCCAATACTTACCAACTACCCGTAATTCCTGATAAAAACGAGATGTGTTTTTCACTGTGTTGCCCATACCTTCGCAGGAACCCCAGTCCTTATAATGCTAGTCATTCATTTACAATTGTTTCCTTTCATTCCTAATCTCACCCCATATATATTAATTGCATAATTAAATATTACTCCTTAATTTTCCAATTTATAATCTGTCCTTAAACGTAATGCTTACCGAATGACAATAAGTTGTTGGTTCTAAAATATTTATAACAAGAATCCTGTCCACTAGTCGGTGAATAATACTTTTATCCCAAGAGATAATAATTTAGTAAACATATTTCCCTAAGTTACGCCTCTCACCTTAATTTGATCTATAATAAACTGTTGAGAGAGAAATTTATCCCAATTGCCATTGCTTCCCATCAACCGGGGTAATGTGAATAGATTGTTATATAATGATGGTTTTACCCTCTAATTCCCAATTCTGGCTAATACCGGTTAGTTTTAATTGTAGAAGCTTTTATCAGGAGATATCCTGGACGTATTTTTTCATTTTGAAATATAACCTCCAATGATGAAAATATTTGTAATTAGGCTGAGCTTTAAGGGTTTATTTAAAAAGAAATAGGAATAACAGGTAGGTACCTAGTATAATGATTCTCACCCTAAAAGGATGGTTTTAAATTATAGTTCAAATTTGAACGTGGACTACTGATTCCGTATTAAAAGAATAGAATTTGATAGCACAATGTTTTATACAATTCGAACTACCCACCGATATTTAGTACTGTTCCTACCGCAGTTAAGATACTGGTTTAATTGGTTTGTGCTACTCCAGCAAAATGCCACGGCTGTATACTGTAACAAATAGCCATGAGGTTTCGTCTTCAATTAAACTGTCATAACTCGGGTTTATCATTATATAAATAAATAATAACTTCACTATTTTAATTTTTAGCCTTGGATTAACTTCGTTGGAAACTGCTGAATAAATCAAAGAATTTGAAAATTTCACTAACCACAATCGAGGAAAGCTCCACTTATCAACGAATTAAATTTTTCCGGGGTTAATTGATTATAATAGACAGTTTAGGTAAGCTTCTAATCATTTTACTTCATTCGCCTTCTTGTATGGTTTCTGTGTTAACTTTGTCAATTTTCTTACTCAATATCTATTCCTGAAGCGCTATATGCTTTCGTAGTAGTATCCCGATTCCTTATACAGTAGCTACGTTTCCTCTAGATACAACCACTAGGGAGGGTACAATTGCTATTAGTTAGACAGTAGGAGGGCTTTAGTGTCTATTTGATTTTACTACAATACGCCCCGAGATTTCATAGTCGCCCTTTCGGTAGAGTTTCTCTCTCGGATGGGATTTATATATACCTATACATATTTTATATATTATTCTTGTAGCCATTTTTCCTACATCCTTGTGTAATTCTCTTGATAATATAACTGGAATGAATTTTCAAACTCTACATAGACTGTCCTCCCAGACAGATAATACTGTGAAATTAAACATTGGGGAAGAGACTATTCGAAGCAAAATTCATTGGAAAGTAAACATTAGTGAGAATACTAGTATCCAAGTTTCTCAAGATACCGTTGTACTATTTGATTCACTAAGAAATTCAAATACTTGTTCATTGTGTAAAATAGAATATTTCAATCCCGGAAATACACAGATACCAATAGGAAAGAGAACGAACTCTTCTAATCCTCGACCAAAGTCTCCCAGCATGATGGGCGTTGTTGAACCTTGAATCATCAGATCTCTTTAACTCCCACAGCTATTTTTACTGCGAATACCCCAAATTCGCCCACAACTTATAGGCCCGCATTGAATTTGATTGAATCCGAGACGCAACCGGTATTGGGGACAAATTATCCTACTACAAGAAGTAATTGTGGATTATTTGTTTCCAAACCGGCAATAAAATATCCTAATACGTCGTGTAGTAGTTCTATAACTCCCGAAGACTCCTGGATCTCCCAAATGAGACCAGTGAGTCAATGCATATATCCTGATCTGTTTGAATATGCTCGGCAGTCTCAGGAACCACCTATATACACGATAGAGGATGATAGCAGTTCCAGTGAATGAAGATCACCAAAAAGGATTAAAACTGAGAGTTCTTACTCTGATCCAGATTAGAATATTATTACTCAATCAATTGACTATTACTGCAACTATTTTCATTTTTAACTAATTTCTTCCTTTCTGTATACTCAGAATTCTGAATTTATATTATAACAAAACACAATTGTCCTAATTGGTCAAATATAATAATTTCAACTATTAAGTGTATAATGAAATATAATATCACATTAGATATGCAGCGATCCGCAAGAACCCAGGTTATTGAGCAACCGTAAGTAAGTAGTGGATTTGTATTTTATCTCGCAATTAATGTCCATTTTAAGGCAACATCTAATAATTTTCCATTTTTTCTTTGAAATGAATATTTTTAGTTAGTGGGGTTAATATTAACTCACTTGCCCTTAGCCGATTTGAAGAAGGCCCGTTATGTGAATCAAAATTTCAACAGGGAGGGTAGGAGGCTGATAATAAAGAAAGGATATTTAGGATTTTTCTTTACTTCCGGACACCTTGATAGATATATAGTTAAAAACTTCTTGAAATTATTTACGGCTAGGGATTTACTAATGTGTCGGCGTGTACACTTAGCTGTGCGTGATAAGCTGTTAGTAGGAGCAGAACTTCGTCTAATAGCTTCAGTCTAGCTTGTATAGTCTAATTTATATAAATACATTTAATTTTTACAGATTTCGCCTATGATAGTCAACTCTATACTGTTATTATATATACCTTTCTGCAAAATTAAAATATAATTACAACATTTTCTTTTATGTAGTAAGAATCAGTTTTAAGGTATTATACGCTATTGTTACACACTATATCTATATTTTTTTCGTGATATTGTACAATGAATAGGTGGGATTGATAGGTGGTGTTCATTATTACCCAACAAGTATAATTTATGAAATAACAGGCAACGGCAAATTAGGCAATTTGGCAATCACCACATTTTATTTATTGCTATAAGGTTTCCTGGTGACCCTTTTGTTACCACTATTCCAGTACTAAATTATTTTAAATACGAAAAAGCGCCGATGAAAGTAAACTTGCTAATTAATTACTACAAAAGAAAAAAGTTAGAAACACAATTAATGTGGGTTTGATCTGCTAAGCTATACGCATAAGAGTGTGACCAAAATGCTGAAAATAGCTTCAAAGCAGTCGAAGACATGTTTGTATTTCACAGATCTTAAAGTACCGTACCGAATTCCAAATGGCTGCACACCTAGAACGCATCTTTGACTGAATTTTGATTTGATCAGTGATGATTTTATATCCATCAAGGCTTGGTTAGATTTTGCATAGTTTACAGCTGCCCCCATCAGATTTACCGTTATTGTTACAATGGCTCCAATAAAGAGCGTTAGCAGAGGGTAAACTAGGTTTGGATCGGCCTACGTACATTTTTGCGAGTACGGCCTCAATAATCTTTTGAGTAAATATTCAGCAAAAATTATTTTTATAATAATTAGG
>JABASD010003915.1:0-17634 GCA_019776165.1 Pogonognathellus flavescens | reverse complement strand
GGTTTTGGGTTGGGGGCCGGCCTCTAATAGATAGATATGTACAATAAGTCTAGCACACTATAGGCAGTTACAAAACTTACACAACTTACTACTGTAATATGTAACACATTAGTAGGATCTCTCCTGACAGGAATATATTGTTTCACAACATGTTGCCGAAATTGATCGCAAAGAATACCTACCTACATAATATACGAATAGACCTCCACGCAAACTTGGAGAAACCTACAATCTACACAGTATAGTGTAGAAATCTAATGTGTTTCATTAAAGTACATATTTCCTTATAATCCACGTACAAGAAATACGTATTGTGTTATGCAATATTAGTAGATACGTGGTAATGTAATAGGTCATACCGATACTGTAGTCAAACCAGCAGGTTTTACAGGATACAACCTTTTCCTGCAGAGATACGCAAGGTACTACACTGCTATATTATTACAGAACTTCTTAGTCATGGAATCACCTAAACTGAAAATGCACACTAACTAATATTACGGGTATTACATTGCTTCTGGAGTGTCACCCAACCATCAGAAACATGTAACGATACAACTAGTAGTATAACCCGCTAAAATTGTACAGAGTAAGAAAAGCAATACCATAGTTTCATTTCTTTACGTAGTAAAGTTAATACCTTTTACCTCTACTTGGGTTATTTTATTTTAACTTGTGATTGCGCTTTCCTCTTTCACACACTACTGCTCACTTACTTTCTCAAAGGGTCAAGCTGTATGTATATAGTACACATATATACATAGGATGATGTAAGTTGTAATATATATATAATACAACTAAATGGGGAGTGTGCATTCAAGTTTCTCACGCACAGTCGAACGCAATCCAATCCTGTGACAATTTCTCTGTGTATAGAAAGACTCACAGACAGAATATCATGCGATCGCAAATCGCAATGCGGGCCATTGACACAGCTGACAGCTTTCGCACAACACTTTACTTTACTTTGACCAAGTCCTCTTTGCGTCCTAGTGGATTTGTTCTCTCTGTCTTTGTGTCTTTCTCTCGTGCACTACTTTGCAAACGAAACCAGACCAGAGTACCACTAACATGTAATATTAAGACAAAGAAGCACAAGTCTTTTCTCGATGTGTGATATTGCTGTCCGCATGTATGTCCTTCTTCCTGACACATATTGTGAAGATTTTATCTTAAGAAATTATACTTGTTGTTGTCCTCGGGTAAACTACAATAATGTTATATTGCCACTACAGAAAGGGAAGAACAGCTTAGCACTTAATAGACAATTGTATAATATTTGTAGCTATGTAATATAAGTAGTGTTGTGAAAGAGTATACTAAGAGAGAGTGTGTGAGGAACTGTCATCATAATCATCGCCTCAATCTTTCACTTTGTACTCATTCAGTGAATGAAAATAAGTTTATAAACACAAACTCAACAGAAACATGTCACAAGGGACACTTTGATCAATAAATAGACAAATTGAATGAGGAAATGCTTCCAAGTATCTGTATAATGAAATATAGTAATGTGCATTAGGTAAGAACTTAACTGAAAAGGGTTTACTAGGTGCTGTGGGAGAAAATTATTTGTATCGTGTCCTCAGAAAGACAAGAAGAAACATATGCTTGGTTCATGCTACCTTTTTTGTGACCATGCATGACTTATGCACACATGAATCGATGTCATTACATATATGCATATTGAACACGTGCGTGTACTGTAATAAAGTTTTCATTGATTCACTGTTAAACAATGGTCAATTTAATCAGTATTGTATGAATACTGTAAGTAGCTTTATAAAATAAATTATTTTTGTATGTACATGCGAAAAGTTTTCAAATTTGACACAATTTACTATTTAGAAATAATATCGAAGAATCGTACGAAATTACTTCTTCTCATAAGTTGTGATTTGGGAAGTGTCATAGATGAAAACACTTCTTTTTTTGATGTGCAGCATGACATTAACTGTATAGTTAATGCCAAATGGTATACAATGTTATATTAGCAATAAAACATCTTCAGTTCATTTCACGAGAGATTGGTTTATGACTGAAATTGTCTATTGAAAACGAGGCTGATTGATGTTTATTTGCCGTGACGTTTCACGAAATCCACCAAGATCGGTTCATATTGCACGAAGAAGGGATTTCCGGGCACATTCTTGAATTCAGTGTCTTCTCTTTTTCTTATTTGAAAATCGACTAGGAATCTTGCCATAATGATTTTGAGTGTTTCATAAGCAAATCGTTGTCCCATACAAGCTCTAGGTCCGTGTCCGAAAGAAGCGAAAGCAAATGGATCAATTTTGTCTTTATTCTCGGGCATGAACCTCTCAGGATTGAAATGTTCCGGTAGTGGATAAAGTTGAGGATTTCGATGAAGTGCCCAAAGGGGTATTATCACAGTCATTCCTTTTTTTATTTTCACCCCATTGTGCTGCCAATCTTGAGTGCAAAGTCGATCCGCACGGAAGAAGCCAGTCGTGTATCGAAAGGTTTCTGAAAGGCAGGCGTTGAGATAGTGACAATCAGCCACGAACTCGTGACTAACCTGCCCGTTATGTTTTTTCAAGACAAGATCGATTTCTTGTAAAAGTTTCTGCTGAATTTCGGGATATGTTGCAAGGTGGTACACGAGAAATGAAAGTTGAGTACGAACAGTATCGTAGCTGGCTAAGAAGAACTCAAAGCCTTGGGCTACGGCTGTTGTTGGGGTTATGTTCAGTTTTCTGTATTCTTCTGTTTGCGATTTTTTACGTAGCTCCAGGAGTGTGTTTACCATGTCCGCTTTTTGAATGCCGGATTTCTCCCGTCCGTCTAAGATCCCTTCCATTGTGCTTTCAAAAAGGGTCACGGCTTCATTTGGCACAGCCCGAAAAACATTGGATATGAAAGGAAATACACCTTGGGAAAATCAAATATAACATTTCTCTATTCATACTTCATATTGATTACTACATGCGTATTTTTACTATTTGATACTTTTCTGTTGTAGGGAAGCATTATTCTACTTTTCTAGAGAAATTCTAAAAGTGTCTATGCTTACTTACTGGCTAAGGTATAGGTCCAACCAAATCTCACAGAGTCTGCTCCCATTGCAAGTTTCATGGCTTTCACAAATTTGTTTTTTGGGTCTCGAGCGTTTTCTATTTTCATTCCACAGAAACAATTTCCAATTATCTCCATAACCAACGGGCTCAAGTAACTGCAGTGTCCATAAACACACACAAGTGTTCATATCACATAAAACGTACATGTAAATCGCAGCATTTGTTACTCCCTCTCTCACATATGTATTAAATGAAGAAAAATTAAATTGCTTTTATACTGATTGCATACTCGCGAAAATCCATTTTGATTGCATCTTCCTTCATTTCCGTTAACAAAGATTTTACATACTCGTCTGCAATTAGGCTAATTGATGAACACATGTCCTTAATCTTTCCCGTTGTAAACATCGGAGCAAGTACAGACCTTACTGTCTTCCATTTCTCATCTACAGTTTATTTAGTTAAAAACACACAAAGCAGCCTATTATCTGCTTACAATGTTATTTGAAAAATTAACTGATAGTTTAAAATTATTATATACTTCCTCAAAATAATAACTTGTTTTTTTTTATAATTACCGTCTAAGAAATCTAGAATTTCATCTGTAACTGGATGATGAGGAGCGAACTTTTTATGGTTCCGAAAATGTTCGAAATCTTTTACCAAAATTAACTGAAGTAATTCTGGGTCACATATGTAGACTTGTGGAGTACGTCCGCTGTATACCTAGAAGAAAATAGTATACACCATCAAGAAAACAATTTCTTGAAAGAAAAGCAGTATATATTAATAATTTAAAGATAAAAGAAGTGAAGATAAGATACACGTTATTTCCTGCTGAAGAGACATACAGATACAACATTAAGAAGTAGAGAAAGATGGTTAAATGATAACAAAATAAAATGAACTGCAAGTTTAAAATTAAAATAAATAGCTGGAAGAAACACACAGACAGAAAATAGCAGTATGAACTTATACTAGCAGGTTTTATTTGAGACAAATGAACATACCCCAAAGACAGGTCCATATTTTTTGTATCTTTGCAAGTCTTGTAAGTGCAGTAGCGTATTGTGACTGTTGTAGTCACTTCCTAAGAGCCAGTGCGGTTTAACAACAGGTATACCAAGTGCTTCAAGTGTTCCGTAGTTCCACCGAGCGTATATAATCAAAGATATGACGAGGGTTACAAGAAATGATAAAACAACTCCCAAGAGCCATATTATAATTATAAGGAAGATACTCGCTTCGGTAGAGATATGCATTTCTCAGATGCTCGTGTGCTAATGCAATCATTTTACTGTGGGTGCTTTATGGCTCCCAGCAATCAGTTAGATGAACATTATATTATTATCTTCCTGCATACAAGTGCAAAGTCCTTTTGACTACATAAATAAAGACGAGATAAAAAATTATCATTCCATTTGGTGCGTGAACATCACAAAGTAGATGAGTGCTCAGTTCAGCCACTTTTCCTACAAGAGTCGTATGTTCTTCTACGATCCATCATTTTTCTAAGCACATCATCCATTGTAGTGGCTAATGAACAAGGAACAATGGCTAAAACCATGAATTCATTTTTCTGCCTTTTCTTTTCAAATTCTTTCCATTATTATTGCAATAAATGGAAAATTATGAATTTTATTAATATGAAATTTTCTTTTTATAGTATTCACTTTGTATATGGCTCCAGCAGCGTAGTAAGTGACAGAAGCTGTGACGGCTCCTATATTATAGCTATGGCTCAACCACACACACTATAGTGATAATTTATTATACAGGACAGCAAGGTCACAAATTTGGTGCAAGTGTATAGATTTGGTTAAGCTGCTTATTCTACACGTTAAACGTCCTTGATAAACGTTCACGTACTATAGCATGCATACAGAAGTAAATAATCCATTCGCGTACAGAATACATACAATGAGATATTTACATATGCATGTAGTACCTATTTGTATGTCTTTAAATGTAAACTAGGTATAATCATACTATAATCTACACTATAACATTTCCAGCATTGGCATTCATTTGTTTATTGTAACTTGGTTCAAGTGTGCAATGAAATAATAGATTATATGATTGCTGTTCAAAACGACTAGGTTTTAGTAATTACTTACATTAGTAAAAAAGTTAAGAATAAATTTTTTACTTACAATTAGTCAAGCCTCACAATTAAATCTTTTTTTTACCAGCATGGTTCCATTTAATGTGAATGCAATGTGAAATTTTATTAATTAGATTAACATTAACAGATTCTTTCTCACGTTCACTGACGTAATATTATTCGAAACAACCGATAAAATATAAAATTGTTGCAGATAACATTTCATTTTGCATTTCTCAGTGAGCAGAGCTTAAAATCTCCCATCATCACAATTTGCAGAATACATCCTGACATAACAAACATTATTCTAAACACAT
The DNA here is from genome assembly GCA_019776165.1 of Pogonognathellus flavescens. NCBI lineage: Eukaryota > Metazoa > Arthropoda > Collembola > Entomobryomorpha > Tomoceridae > Pogonognathellus > Pogonognathellus flavescens. Next base: position 12,175 of record JABASD010003915.1, on the reverse strand, counting down.
GTAGTATGTAAGTGTACACTGAGGATGTTTCTGTACAAACATAAATTAGCGAGTAAAGTACCGTATATACAAATACTCCGAGTTAGTTCGAGGAAGAAGCCATAAATAAAGAGACACCCACGTAAATGCGAGAGCCGATCTCAATTATCAAACATTGATTAACTAATCAAACTTCAGAGCTGTATAGGATAACATAAAAGTCCATCTGCAGATAATCGATCGTTCAAAATTCAGTTCACACACACAATATGCACAGCAGTAGTCGTCCTACCTTACATATATCGAAAAGGGAACACTCTCTAACATTTTCGTCTGTATAGTAGTAGCAGGCAAACACACAGATCTGAGAATGCACTGCACCCATACTCCAAGTCAAGTAGTAGTTCACCTACCGTTCCAAAAAAGCACGAGAGCTCGTGAGAAGAATCATTAACAGGTTGCCTTTACTTTTCCTATAAAGTAAACATACCTCTCACTCTTTCTCTTTCCTCACCTTATATGCATATACTTACTGAGATATATAAATATAGTGTAGAAATTCAACTGCAGCATTCGCGTTCATTCCTATATACTTCCATGTTTTCGTCCAGTGGTCCTGAAGCCAACATAAAATGAGTCAGAGAGAGAGAGAGGAGGAAGACGAGGAAAAGCAAATGAAAGTAGTGAGAAAGTAACTCGGCGTCTGCAACAGAAGTCAGAGAGAGAGAACTCTCAGCGACAATGAGGAGGAAGCCAAAGAGTGTGAGTCGGAAGGGAAAATGTATTTCTAAAGCAAGTTCCCAAAGGTGGTTTGTCACTCTTTCTAATTACAATCAGTGACAGCTTCAGCAGTTCTCGTCTTACACACGGGCAAAACACTCTGGTACACCTTGTTGAGTTGCATTAAGTATACACAACAGCGGCTACACATGGCTAAACTGTTTTAGGGTGCTTCTGAATTGTGTCTGGACGTATACAGTCAGATAAATTTTCTACAAGGACTTTATAGTAGTAGAATTATAGAGCTAGGCCTATATAGAGTTAAGGTTCAGTATATTTAATTCTATCTTTATCTCATTTGTCGTTTGGATACCTTTTCGCGTGTCAGTACCATTAGAACTAATTCTCCGTGAACAGAAGGTGTTGCCGATTAGAGTGTAGTCGACATGAATGAGTGTCTGCTCACAGAGTTCTGTAAAGAAAGCCAAGCCAAATCATTCTAATCCGAGCACAGCATTGATTTCCTCTCCTTTTTGGCTGGATTTGATCAAATCAAATACCTTTTTCCTATTACAAATTACTCGGGGAGTTTTCGCTCAATATGAATCGCCAAATACGTCATTCAGAGTTAGTTCCTCACGGGCTAATTGATTACAATGATTGCTTACTTAACTGACTCAACTCAATCATTGTTTTATATGCTACACATAGATAAGCACATTTAATGCTGTTACCACCATGTATCTATTTATTCTCTCTGTAGTACCTAATTCTTTTCTAGCACTGCATTTAATTTTATCAATCTGAAGATTTGTTTATTAACTATTTATTTAGTTTCTGGATTATTTTCAAATAACATTTCAACTGTTACAATTTCAGTATTCAAGATCCAGAGTATCGTCTTCTGGGAAATTAATTTGGTTACTTCATTAATTAATTATCCATGATTCATAATCATGATTCATGATAAGTCAGGAAGAAATTAAATTGTTGTGCTGTATGAATAACATAAAAATGTCTTCTCTCTATTTGTACAGCATTAACAGATTTAATGTCCCATGCATGGCTTTGACCTATCTGTAAGTCTTCGTTAAAAAATGATTTATTGGTCCTGAATTATTTTCGATCAATTATAATATGTATTTTCCTGTTCGTTATACATGATGAATCAGTAAGAGATTACTAAGTTGTAAAAGCTGGAATGTCATTATCGATACATCGATGATAAGTGAAGTATTTTTACTTTTGAAGTAAAAATATACTATTGAAAATTCATCCGTACGTTACGTAGGCATGTAAAGTGAATAGCATAATTTTTTTCGCTCTCTGGAATCTATCAGTAAAATATTTCTGGCCCTACTGCGCAAAAACGAGAACAAAGAATAATAAAGCAATTTACAATTCACAAACATGATCAGATCTGGCAAACTGGAAAGTCGCTATGCAAGTATGTAGGAGAAGCAAGCACCATCGCATCATCCTACCTTAAGAATTTACCAGAGCACCCAAAAAAGCAACAAATTTTCGCAACTGATATGCCGCAATCCCCAGAGACACCCTTATAAGTTACGTCGCACTTGTATTCTCCTACATCCGCTATCATACTTCATTTGAAACGCAATGTGAATACTGCATAATTTATAGCAGTATAAATAGTAATATATCACATTTAGTCAAACAATAGCAGTAATATAATATCCTAGTAATATATTACTCATCGCTTCCACTCATTTTCTCCTGACTTTTTCTCGTTCTTGTTGTCTGGAAATGCAGTATAAACAAATCGTAGCTCTCTCTCTCTCAACCACCAAGAAAATGCCACGTACACTTGTTTATGTGTTACCTAAAATGCTTCTACACTGTGTTATCTATCTGCATATGAGTCTTTCCTCCATGTGTGTACATCTACTCTACCTACACAAAAATCACTGGTAAAAGATGTGTGTCATATGTAATAAAAGTAGTCAGAGAACCCTATACACTACTGCTTTACTTACAGTATATTTGACCCAGTTAAGTGTCTCTCTCTTTCCCTCCCTGTTGTATCTCCGTGTGTGTTGCACTGATTTGATGTGATGGCTCATGAGTCCAGTAGTGGAAACGTTGCAAGTTTTTTAGCAAGTAATTTCTTTCCACATAGCATAACATATTATACCAAATTTCCGATGAACACAAACATGGAAGCAAGAAACACACTACATACATAAATACATACAGACATACTCGACTTAACATACTTCGTGTAATACAATATTACATAGATGTATGAGTGTGGGATGTAGAAGAACAATATAATAATAATACACTTTGTTGTAGTAGACTGTTGCTAGTATGATTTAGTTCAGTAGTGAAAGTGTGTTGTGTGTGTGCTGTATATATTTGTATGTATGTTACTAAACGATGTGAGTGTAGCATGAGCGAGTTTATTAGGAAGTCTTGTATTCATAGTAGCTTAGTTGTGTATTGTATTCTCTCTCTTTCTCTCTCATGTAGTTTACAAGACTTTATTTGGCTCCATCCATGAATACATAAATGATAAATATGAGCTAAATATTTTATTCATGAACTCCTACACAGTCTATGTATTTCATTGTACTTGTCGCCGTATTACGTTTATAGTACACAGAGTGTATGCGTACATTACAGAGATATCTGTGAAAGTATACTATGTAGATCCTGTAGAAGTAAATAGTAAATGCAGAAGAAAATATACTGGAGCTCTACACATCATTTTATAGTGTAACCGTATTATTCCAACCAAATTCTGACAAAACTGAATACAAAACACGTGTATATAGTATAGGAGTCATATAATGGACAAAATAAGTAACATATATAGTACTATAGAATACAGACATATTAGTATACATTACTTCTGATGCGATGTATGTATATTCTATGAGCAAACATTGAACATCCTACTGAGGGATGCGAACATGTGAATATAATAAGTTGTACTATTACCAAAATCTGTTTGTCTCCCTGTGTGTGCTTGTAGTATCAGTACTTTGAGATATCCACCAAGTCAAGTACATAGATAGTAAGTAAATTACCATAGTAGTAGTGTGTATAATATTATTAGTCGTGGTACATGTATGTGGTGGTGGCAGTAGAAGTATTAGTGGGAAGAGTGAAAGTAGAGCGTTGCAATTTGCAATGAGATCTTATCATGTGCGTAAATTTCCTATGCTTTGTTAAATAATGCTGGTGGTGCTGCTACAATTTCTCCAACAGAAAAGATCCTATAGGAGTTTGTAATGTTAGACTGTATATAGTCTTTTAGTTATTGTGCTGTCTATATTAGTGTGTATAGTTTTGGGTATAGTAAGTATAGTAGTATAATATTTAGTGCTAGTAGTTTTGTAGTAATTGTTGTTATGAGAAATTACCAAGTTTTCCCAAAACTAGTTTTCATTATGCACAGCCGTTTTTATAAGTATTTATTATGTGTGAAGCAATAGAAGAGTTTGAAAGGAAGAAGACGCTCTTATTTCTCCGGTCTACTTATTACTATTACTGTCCGTTCATAGAATCGCCCATGAAACTTTCTAGATGAGAATACTTTTAAAGGAAATTAGCAAGTGAAGTTTGTACGTATGAAATCAGAGATCTTCATACCCGAATTTCTTATCAAGTCAAAGCGGCGGAAGTAAATGTAACTTAGTTAATACTGTACTGCTACAAATTCGATGCGTTATATACGTAACACGGGCAAATTTGAGTAGAATACACGTGAATGAGCATTTTGCCATTGTGTAAAAGCAGCTACACAGCTTAAGTTGTGTTTTGAGAGTATAGGTAGAGAAAGAAGTAAAAGAGGAACAGAGCTATAGGTAAGAGTATCTACTTATATACTTGAACGCATAGCGAAATTTCCTTTTGATTCTTTCTCCGGCAGATTTCGCACAGATTCTGTTTGGCAAAAGTTTGAAAAGAACAAAGAAAGAAACGCTAACCTTCTAATGGTAGTTTGGTATGTGTTTCCTTTTTACTCCAACGTTATTCAGGTTGTTAGTACATGGTAGATACCTTGAGTAAACTGAAAAGAGAACGAGAATAGCATTTTCGTCGGGACAAAAGATCAAAAGTATACCAGTAAAATAAATAATACTTTAGTATACAACTTCCATAAGTTTATAAGTATTACGTAAGGATTATTATTGCGATTATTCACAAACGACCCCCGGTGCAGTATAAATTGATGCAATGAAAATAAACAAGTAAAGCAAAAGGCGGATCAGGCAAATGGACAAACGCAAGGAAGAATATACTTACAAGTTTATTTATCAGCGTGCCCAGCGATTATAGTAATACCAGTTGAAGTAACAAATGAAAATATGCACTGATATAACAGTAAGGTAAAGTTTTACGTAGGTATAAGCTGAAGTATAAGTAACATGCTGCAGGGGTACCCACTTTAAACTATGAGATTTGTGTACAGTTTGGTGAGTAAGTACATATAGATACAGATCCTGCAGAGAATAATGTAATATTTCAGGCAAGTCGGAGAAAAATCAAAGATTTTTAGTGGAGTATTCTTAAGATTTCTTTTGGGTAACTTTCTCCGATTCCTTTGGTCTGTGTGGTCTCTTCTGTTTCCTCTCTTCTTTTGAGTTTCGTTTTGAATGTATGAATGAATGAGTGAGTGAAAGAGTTCGAGGACCCCAAGACGAGAATACAATTATTATTCACGCTTGATTACGTTTCCCCTTTCCCAAAGAAGAGATTTCGGTTCCATTCTCATTTCTCTCTTGTCCAATAAAATCTGTGTCCGAGTTATTGAGTTGGAAATAATCAGACTGATGTTAAGTATTAAAGGAACTGGCTTTCCTTACCGCGCCGTAATATTATATTGCAAAAGCGTCTCAACTTTTCCTTTGCTTCTCCGAACTGTCCAAGCATTTTCTTTTCCCTTTCTTATAACTGCATTGTATATGGTCCACGTGTATACGATGTATGTATTATATTGCATCAACAGCATCATAATTTACGTCTTTATTTTCTGGTCGTTGCAGACACTGCAAAGTAAAGCAAGGGGAGAAAATCTAACTTTCCTGTGGGAATTCAACCAATGCAAACCCTTTTATTCTTTTCGATGCATCCTAGTAGTCATATTAAACCAAAAATCAAGGCTAAAAATAGTAACATAAAATGCAATAAGCAGTTCGTCCAAATGAAATAAAAATCTCTTTGAAAACCCAAATACATATGTTACCGTTTAGCAAAATTCTTTGTGGTCAGATTTCACTTTTGCAATCATTTCTTTTTTTAACTTTTACTCCTTTAGTGTTTCCGTCATCACAACCTTTGCAGCCTAGGTACTTTAGTAACTGCATGCTCCTTGCTCAGTAAACCAACGAAGCATTCAAAACACATTTATTTTTATACATCAGTAAGTATATAGAATTTCAATCCTTTTCAATCCTTAAAAACTAATCCGTATACATTCTTTAAAAGCGTTGGGCTGAAAAAGGACATTTTTATGTAATACAAGCTTAATAAATATTCATTAATAATATTTTACAGATAAGGACAGGGCACGATTTCTCGGACCTGGGAACAATGCGGGGCTTCGGGGTTCTAAGCCCCCTATGGCACACCGAACGCCCTAGGGCGCCCAGAGCGTCCGGGGCACCCGAGGGGCGCCTCGAGCATCCGAAGAGCGCCCTGAATGTGGAATGAAAATTGCATGGGGGTGTTCAGCCCCGATTTTCACTTTTTTTAGCTGGGTGCAAAGCCCCCTAAAAATCAGTATCCAGGTGCCCCTCTGGGGCGCTAAAAAAATTCTCAGGTCCACGATTACTGTATAATGTATTCTTTTGCGTCTACGAAAAATTCGTAGATGCAAAAAAGTGCATTATAATAATGGCATGTTCTTTGGCCTTTGTTATTAAGTTAATTAATTACTAGAAATTTATACAGCTGTAAAATAGGTACTTACTACTTATCCCACTTAAACCACTTTTATTTAAAACTCCATATACTCTATCATAGTACTTAACTCCAGGAAACTCACACAACGACAGTGTCTAGATGTTTATTTCCATAGAAAGGATTACACTATTGTAAACGAAATTCTTATCGTCGCATTTTACAAAACCTTAAATTCTCACGCAATACTAGTATATACTACCACTTTCGACTTTCAACACATTAAGGTTTAGCATAGCCTAAAAATAGACTTCTCACTATGTCTACACAGTCTGCCTACATCCATCCACTTTATTCCTTGTATATAACACATCCACACATTACATTTCCATCTCATCTGCGATATTAAATGCGATAACACTTATCAGTTCGCTATACGAAGCGAGTATATTTTGCAGAAGCACTGTGTAAAATAGGAAATGCTCTTCATTCATTCGTGAATTTTGATGTGATCCATCCAGCCTTATCAACAACTAAACGGAAGGAAAATTTCACTTACTACCTCTGCCCACACATACAAACTCATACAATAGCATCCCCATATACAGTGCACTACCGCAGTCTATTTTAGTTTGATGAGCTACCTATGTATCTGCGTGCTTCTGTTTTATGTAAAGATACTATAGTTTCCTCACATTATCGGCTCTTTCAAAATGTTGTGTCTTTCAATGAGTATTAGTATAGTAGATATAAAGTTGTGATTAGGTTGTAGTAGTAGATGTATGTAGCTTATGAAGCACAGTCATCTCAAAATGCAATGGCCCACTACACTCGATGATGGAACTATTCAAAGTATTTGTAGTAGTCACATTCCAGTAAATGACAGGAAAAGAGAAAAGTACTCATTGTCAATACAATTTACATTTGCAAACGTATAGAACAAGACTAGTCCTACTTCTGTATGTGTATTTTAGTCTCTGCTTGGAATAACAGTTCTTTGTACTCCATTTTGCTCCACTCGATCTCAAGTCAAGGCACCCTACTTCAGTCTCCACTCCATCAATGCGTCCTCCTCTCATCTTTCCATCATCACATCACCACTTTACATACACAAGCTGCTGCCGCACTAAAAGCATTCAATGGCTATGCGTAAAATACACATGGCTTACGCATAGTAGGTGTTTTAGCAAGTATAGACGGTATACCATATAAATGTGTTTTAGTTTATAGCCTTATACTACTACTATAGTAAGAGTGAGAGTAGCAGTCAAATGTTTTCCAAAGTACATTAGATTGCATTACCTAATCTACGTAGTAATGGGATTCCCATCTTTGTATTTGTTCACTGCGGTGTACACGAGTTCCTATAATACATGAGGGTTCTACAAGTTCTCAAGTGGGGATACAATTGAATTGAAAGTGTGCCGGGTCAGAGTCCTTGTCAACGAATGCAGAACAGATATGGGCCTCTTGGTAGTTGACGTTGCACAAAATTCGGCAACGTGACTACTTTCAAACGGAGGATAGTCTCTAATGTCACATTTGTATAGTGTAAAGGACAACAGTCTACTTGTATAAAGATATATTGAGGCTTTAATGTGTGTATACTATTTACATGTAGTGGAAACTTCTGAATGCTTTAACCAAATCAGTCGGCGGATTATTCAGAAAGTCTTTGCTGTAGTAAATATTTACTATCTATTCAGGTTTCACTTTTACTAGCAGGTATGATCATAAGGTACTTTAGTTACATAAACACTCCCACTATTCTGCTTTGCTATACTACATGCATTGATTACGACACTTTGTTAATGTTAATTAAAATACGCTTTTGAATGTGCTAGGAATAATGTGGTAAACTTGTCGCGCAATTTTTTTCACACAGTGTTGATTATTAATTTGCTAAAACGTTATATATCAGGTACAAATGAAAATGAAACAGCATAATATTCTTCTGAATATTTCCAGCTTCAGAAAAGGACATTTGTTACCGAAGGAGGTGCACATTGACCTTATGCCCGCAAAACATTAGAATCATTTTTATTTATTGATACCTGTTAGTATTAAATAGAAGGAATTGCATAAAATATTTTAAAACTTGTAGTGGTATCCGTTTGCTTAGAAATAAATCAGCTTGTATTAGATCACTATATGAAAATCTGTACAAATTGTGTTGGAATAAGAGAAATAGAAACATGTGTACATAACTCAAAGACAGGAGGGTGAGTGTAAAAGCAATGCTAATATTTGCTTGGAAGAAAAAGACTAATGGAGATAGGAAAGAAGATGGGATATTATTGAATAGGACCATAGTATAGGAAAAGAAAATACACTGTTTGCCATAATAGGAGTGATAACACAATACAAGAGCTCTAACAATAAGGACTCTGGGGAAGAGAGTGAATGCATGTTTTCTTCTTCATTCATTTGATTGTTGGCAAAGTTGGCTGCTAAAAATAAACCGTCTCTCTCTCTCTTTCTCTCCCACTATGCACTCAGACAGTTCTACTACTAAAAACTACACACTCAACTCATCTACTGCTCAACTGTTTGTAAAGGTTATGGTTCTTGTTCCCTTTCGGTTTTTTATGATTTTTCCACTTCCGCTTTTTCTGGCATTTTTCCGTTTTCTCTTTCTCTGTGTGCGGTAATCGCACTAATAGCATTTCTATTTTCTATTACTTTCTCATCTTCTTAGTTATAGGTTAGGTATTTGTAGTAACAGAAGAATCAGAAAAATCCCAAGAAAACGGGAAAGAATGACTTGACTCGAGTTCGACTCGCTGAGCTGAATCCATACAGGCGGAAACTATTGTTTCTCCTTCTTTTCCAGCATGTGCCATCATTTGCTCTCCTTCCCGTCCACCCCTATAACCTGTGACTTTGAACTTTTCAGGGACTGTTTTCGCTCTCACTCTTGCAGTCTCACGACTCCTTATTCCTTATTCTTTATTACACACTCATGTAAGTACTACACACACTAGTATAACCTCTTCTTCTTAAAATATACACAGACCGATCGAGGATTGTGCATTTCATCTCCAAAACATTTCCAATATATATGTACACGAGAGAAACTTGTTTTTACTACACTTTCCCTCTCTTCTGTATTTATATCTTTGTTGCTTGCCTTGCTCCACTGTGCATTCAACTCTCTGGGACTACAACAAATAGATAGAGTGTCAGCAAAAAACTACTAAATGCTGTAGATTCTATTAGAAAGGAAGATGCTACAGAGAAAAGTGCACGAGCTGCATTTGGTTTCCTTTTTATACTGCTTGTACGAACTTTGGGTGGTCTTTTAGCGTATAATACATCCTGTGTATGTGTTTTATGTAGAGAATCACAATACAATGCTTTCTGTTCTCTCTGTTTTGATAAGTGGTACTACTACAAGTAGCAATAGTGGTAGGAGTAGTAGTAGTAGTAGATGCTAAAGTGAAACTGAACCTATTGCTTTCTTTCCAGTCCAGAGTTTTCTTCTTTCTCCTTTGGTTGGCGTGACTCAAGTGTAACTTGAAAGAAAAGGAGAAAAAGTCGTAAAAGTAAGAGTATAAATAAAAGGAGAGGGCAAACATAAATAAAAACAAATGTAGTATGAAGGGAACTCATGACAAGTCAAGTCGAGTCAGTCACAGTCTAGACGCATAAGACAAGTTGCATGTGATTGCATTCTAGACGTGCGGAGAGAAAGAGAGAGAGGATATATTGGAAAGGGATGAAAGCATTGTGTGTAGGTATAAGTAAATGCACACAAGAGAAAGAATGTCGTAGAAAAAAATCAACAATGGTTCATTCAGTTTAATATAAAATTTAAAATACCTTCGGTGCAATATTGCACTAAGGGATATTGTGTGTATTTTGCAATAAAAGAACTATAAATGCAGCCATGAAGTTTAAATAGGTGTGGGAAATCTGTACTGTGTTGCAAATGCAAAGTAAAAATAGGATTAGCATGTAATAAGAAACATGTGTATAACTTATTCCAGCATGCAACTCAAAACTTTTATTGTGTCGTAATCGAAGCAAACTTCAAAATCCAAGGTTTTTTCATTTTTATTTCCTAGTAGTGCAGCTGAGCGCACATTGAGCACATCATGTTTTAAAAAGTTGGCTTTAAAGTGTTCTACTATATATCCAATACCATATAAACCTATACGAAAGGAGAATACGAGAAAATAAATGCATCATATAGCAAAGATTTTGTTATGTTTGAGTCAGAAAGCAAATCGACAAAGTATTTCGCTTTAAATACATTCATATTGCACAAAGCACGTGTAAAAGTAAGTATATACAAATGTTCTGAGAAATCTGATAGGATCTTGGGAGTGAACTATTTTTAATAACACGTTTCTTTAGTTCTATCCGTTGCTGTACTAAGAAGAGTTTAACATTTATTTAAAGTTGAAGGGGACGACAGGGGCTTTTGACAGACGTTGGAACGTGGAAGTGAAAGTATTTTGCGAAATAAACTTCACCATACGTATAAACGTAGAGGTATGTGTACACTTAAATATATTGGATGAATGTTCAGAGCTATAGTATGTAACTAGGAAAACATTGGAATGTATATAGAGAAACGCACTAAAAATTGATGTAAGTGATGGCAACTTGAATTACACAATAACTTTTTGCGTTTGTTAGTGCAGAGTCGCCAACTAACACTGTAATTTATACAATGTTCTACATTGACTTATTATTAGAGATATTACACTGTATATGTGCCATGTGCCTATGAAATAACCATATCCATAGTGCATTGTAGCTTGTAAATACATGCCCCATGCGGATATAAGTACGGTAGCATGTAGTGCCAGGAATTCAACTAAGGAAATAAGTATAGCATAAAATTCAAGTTATAGGATATGCAATTCATCCGCTCTATTAGTTTATGTGATGTTATTTGCCTCACCATGTTAGTAGTTATACTAATGTGTATTTATACCTTAACTAACTTTTGTAGCGAAAAATCACGTTAGAGTTAGACTGACCACGGAAAGGCATAAGGCGAAGCAATTCAGGCCTGTTTTATCCACAAAGGCTCTAATGAACATATTGCATGTCACAGATTCGCAGTTGAAATGTAAAGAATCCATGGCTTAGTCTTTAAAAGTCTTTATAAGCCGGTTTACTTATTTTACTACTGCGGGATGTTGGGATTTCAGACTTAAATATCGTAATACTTTATTCAATTTACGTCTCCTGTGAAAATGCTAGTAGTACATGTGTGTATTAATCCTGCTAACTTGGAAAAATATACACCTTCTATACGCAAAATCATACATTAACATTTGTATCCCTTCATGTAGCTAGGAATCCAAACGATATAACGAAATTAATAGCTTTTATGCTGAAAGCTTAAATTTAGTACACAAAATAATTACCAGCTATAGAAAAATGGTGTATCCAGTGCAGTAAGAAGTACCGCAGATTCATATTTGTATGTGTGCAGTGAAAGTTTAACTCACCCACAACTACAACAATATTATTCACATTAATGTTCCTATTATTAAGTATCGTAAGATACTTGTATAAGAATGCGTTTTACGTCTGTCCGTCTGTCTGTCCGTTCGCACGATAACTCAAGAACGGTTTGAGGTATTGG
>JABASD010003914.1:0-17636 GCA_019776165.1 Pogonognathellus flavescens | reverse complement strand
CAAATCACAATGCGCAATTTTTTAATGTTGGACTTAATTTCATTTTGGTTGTATGTAAAATATAATGGTATCAATTTTAATTTCATATTTCAAGTCACCTGCCATTATGTTGGCTTTTGCCTTGTATAAACTTAATTGAGTAAATATTTCTTCTATCAGTTATAGTTATAAAGTCAGAAGCTTTTTAGAAGGTCAAAGAATTATACAAAATTCCCGTTTTCGTCATACGGACTTTAACTGAATATGAGTTTAAAATCAATTTAAATATTAAACAGGTTTAAAACTTCTCATTAATACTGGTACTTTTACTCTTACTGGTCCCATTAATAGGTTAAGAATAATCTGTGATTATTTTAGAGACCGAAAGTATGTTATTTTACTTGGTACATTTAAGGAGTTGAATTTATATCGTGGATGTCCACAGGGTTTAGTTTTGAGTAGTTTATTTTTTATTCAATATATTAATGACATTGGTGCAGCATTAAAGAGCTTTTTCTTTAACTTTGCAGATGATTTACATTTAGTAGTATATGTAAGGAATGTATTTTTTTGGAATCTATAAAAGCGATGCAATAAAAATAGAAAAAAACAGACAATCTCATATTAAGTACGTTGAAATTACACCCGCCCTCAAATTGTTACTCCGATAACGAGTTATTAGAAAGAGCAGGTAATCGTTGAATAAAGGAAAGACTATCAATTATCAATGTATTTGCAAACTTATGTGCAAAAAGATATAATTGCGACTTTACTATACGAGACCAATCAGACCTTTTTATTTTAGAATCACACTCTCGTGACTCGCTAAATGAACTTAAATGAAGGGAATCTGAAAGTCCGCCATTTGAATACAACCTGTGGTCAAAATAGCCTATCCTTCAGAGCAGCTAAAATTTAATAATAATAGTAATTCAATAATAACAGAATAATTACAAACAAAAGCTCCCTGAAAAATCATTGGAAAAGAGTTACACAAAATTTCAGATAGATGTGAAGGAATTGATTTTAAAATGGAGATTGTCCGAATTTAGATTTGTTTAATGATGTTATTGAAAAATGTATTTATTAAGTAGGAATAGATAAAATTAGTATTGATTGAGATGAGTATGAGTTTATTGGGACACCTGGGAGAGGTCAGCTTCGGTTGCCTAGTGCTGTGAATCAAATAAAGTCATCAAATCAAATAATTAAATGGTGTATTTTGGTTTTGTCCTGTGTAGTACCTCAATACGAATTGATACTCCTGTATCAAATGGGGACTGGAAGGAAAGAATTCTCATGAACGATCAACTTATTAAAACGAATACTCGTGCAGCAAATAATCCAATCTACACGAAAGTAGGATATGTGTTAGAGGTAATACCTCTCTGGATTAAAAGATGGATGAGCTATGACACAATAATTTCAAGCTACTTGCTAAGTGTACCACTACCAGCCGGAAATGTCACCTTTTTTGGTCATCTCCCAGTGTCATACTCTACGGTTTTAACGGGATGCAGATCCAATGCTGGTATGAATTGAAACCAATAAATGGCTGTAGTAAAATTAAGAAATAATTGTTAAGTTAATCAATCATGTGTATAAGTCATAAAAAATGGGCAAGTTCTTATAGGCCATTAGGTAATGTCATTGCTTAAACAATCATTTCTAATGGATATAAAATGCTTATTATTAGTTTTTTGAATTTCTCTTTTCCGTTCAAATAAACAAATAATTTGAAAACAATATGTGGAAGAATTCAATGGTTCTTCTGCATGTATGCCTAGACAGTGTATTCATTTTATGGAAATTGTTCAATATGTGGTTAATTACATGAAAACATTTTCAAAATATTCTGTTAACGTGGTACCAATAAAAATGTAAATGCTAACATGATGTTTTTTGAATTTTTTCAGGGTTTTTCATGAACATTTTGGGATGTAATGATTATCTCTATCCTTCATTTCAAATAGACAGTACTTTACTTGAGTATCCAGAAGAAGTCAAAGATTTGGAGAAATACATATTGGAAGAATTGGATTTTATTACCAATCAATTTCTTGCGTGATTCGTTACTTTATGGAAATGGTAAAGCTGTCCGTCCATCCGTCCGTCTGTCCTTCACCACGATGACTCAAAAAGGCGTTGCGTAATTTTAACCAAATTTGGTACACATACTGGTGAGGGCTTATCTGAGGATAAGTTTCAAGACAGGGTCAATCGGCCAACTCCTGTATGACCTTTGACCTAGTACAGTGACTACTGTGTTAAAATAGCCTCAAATATAAAATGAATTCTTATTACTGCTATGCGATTTCGATTTGTGTTTAAGAATGAAATGATTGAAGTCAACCAATTGAATCAAATGTTTCAATAAAACGAGAATAGAGAATTGGTAATTGATGTTATTAATTCCTACATGTACACAGCGGAGTTATACTGCAACTAACAGTGTTACAGTTTACATGTTGATGTCATTGTAAATATTACTGTGCTATAGTTCATAATACAGTGTAATCATATTCCCTTCGTTACTTCTGTCAGCCGTTGCAAATAGTTTATTATAATTTTTAACTTGGCTCGTCAAAGCTTAAAACAAATTCTGCTTGACACGTTGTTAATTTTAATAAATCATGTGTAACGGTCGAAAGACGTATCGTAGTCCGCGATGAAATTACGTTTTAAATTGTATGATACATTAACTGTGATATATATATATGCCCGAAAACTGAGACATGTTAATAGAAGTAAACTATTACTATCGAAATTGTTAATCGACATTAACTTATTACATTTTCTTATTTCTCTTAAACACTCAATTCTGTTTAAAATTGTAAACTATTTATGCAAGCACCAAATGACGAAAAAGTGTACCTTATTAATTTTACCATTGATTGAATGATTAAATATCATTGCCTCCGACCCCGTGCAAAACTCTTATGTGCATAAGACTATACCACATTTGCACATAGTTATGTTAACTAAGAAACATTGTATATCATTGTTATATAGATATTGTCACTTGAAAACCTACAATACATGTACTGTAGTAAATAGGACAATGTTTTGAATATTTGATAACACTTTGGTGGCTTGTAATAAAATTGTGGATATGCAAAAAAATTAACCGAACTCAATTCTTTTTAACTATTTTATATTTCAATAGTACGTTACGAGCTAACAATAAATGCAAATTTCTCAGGTCAGTTCGGGTCCGAAAATACATGCCCGTACTTATGTTTTCTGTATACTTGAATCCGAGCCTTATCCTATAAGAATGAAGTTGCAACTTTTGCAATATATTTTTGTTTGGATGTTAAAGAAACATATACACAAAAACAGTGATGGATATGTGACGCAGTCCAAAATGACTTGGACTGACATAAGTCACTTCTAGAACTACTTGGTATATGTGAAACGTTATAAATAAAAGTTATTATTATTATAATTAAATAAATAAACTTAATCGACTCTAATAAGAAATTCAGCAAATACTATGTACAATATGGATATAGGAAAACAGTTTCTGGAAATCAAGTTTTGAATAATAAAATTTAAAAAATTCATAATTTAACACCCATTAACTATCCATTACTACGAAATGTATAGGATTTGCAGATGGTGGTAGCCCGAGAAACTTGGGTGGAGCCCGCACATACAAAAATGACTTTTTTGTAAAATAATCCCGTTTTGTAAGAATATACGGGGCACGGCCGGCCGCCTCCTTAAATACACCTTTATAAAAGTTTTATAAACATTTCCAGTAAAATTCGTGTTCGCTCATGAGTTGCATTGGTTGGCAATAATTTATAACAATTTATTAGATATTGAAATGAACATAATTTTTGAAATCAATGATGTTTAAAAAATCATTGGGACAAATTTGATTGCAGATTGAAAAGCTTATTTTTAAATTTCATATTTATGTGGGTATTGACGAAAATACCACTTTCAATATAATTAATTGTCTCAAATATAGAGATTGCCTTTACAAGACACAATAGTTAAAATCAACACTAAAAAAATAAATAACAAATTAATTAATATTTTATAAAGCATAAAGTTAAAATACCTTAACTATTTGGATTGGAGTTGTATAAATGATGTTGGAGTATAGTACAGGATGCTTTTACTGCAGCTAAAGCAACATCATTTGAAAGATTTGTTGGAAGGTTAAACATTTTGAAAATTGACGTGACAAAGTTGCTTATGATATCGAATTCTCATATTTATTTTGTTTCATACAAAGTTGCAATCTCTTCTTATAATATTATCTTTCATTTGTTTGCGAAAAACAAAGTAACGGAGTATCGGTAGTAAGAAAGCATATATGACTAATAGACAATTTTTAAAATCTAACAGATACTTCAACGACGGATATACAAATTTACAAAGAAACTACAACATTTAAAACTCATTCTGTTCATATGTTAATACGTTTTACATGTCCATAGCTAGTGCTAACAAATGTTTTTATACATATTCTTAAAATAATAATTCGTATTGCCTACGCCGTCCTTGTAACGCTTTGCATGATTCAGAAATTCACATCACTACTTTATTTATTATTTTGCATCAGAATCAAGGGAAAATATTGTTAAATATTTTTTAAGTTTTCCTTGTACCCAAGGGATTTTAATAAATATAATATTTGATGCATGCCAACTTACATTAATGCAAACTAAACTGATAAAATAAATTAACGATGCATAAAACGCATAAAAATGCATCTTGGGAAACATTTCTTCATCGCCTTTTCCTACTGAACACCAAAAACCTTTAGTAGCAAAATTCCGCATATGTACTCAACGTCAAATTTATTAACTTTATGAGAAAATTGTTTCAAGTCACTTCATTAGACGTTATGCCCCTGCATTTGAGTAAAACGCACATTGAAAACACGAAGGCACTATGAAAATGAAACGCCGCATGTGAAATAATGATGCACATTTTGTGTCTACTCATTTATTCAGTCATTAGTAAATAAGTAGTTTCTGTGTCGGAGCATACAGACACGGACAATCACGATTATGTTGTCGGTTGCTGCCTCTGATTGAAATCTCATAATTTATATTGTTTAATTTTTGGGAAGTCCGCGAAATTAAATTTATCTTTCATTTATATTTAATATAATAATAATTTAATTTATATTTATTTATCAATAATGACTAGGTCGTCGGCTACTGTGTTAAAGTACATTTCATTGCCATTTAAAGTGGCAATTACAGCTATACTGTTAATTGTTGCACTTTTTATACTTCTACCTGTATTGTGGTTTATAACGTATTTGTACCGGGGTTTAGTACTTTGCGTTGCAAAATGTATTATACCCGACGGAAGAATTCTACGGAAACAAGACCAAGCGTTAGCAGCTGAACAGTACGAATCAGCGGATTCTTACACCACACTTCAAATAACTTTAGATGGTTATCTTTCCGTTGAAGACGTTAAAAAACAATGGATGGAAGTAATAATGAAAAAACGAAACAAAAGTGGGAAACTGCAATTTCCAGAACTGCAGGATCATATTCATGCTTTCGGAGGATTCGCCTTCCGGAGACGAATCGAAGATTTCGATATCAACAATTCTATTGAAATGCACCCGCAAGTTAATGGAATGCATGAAATGGTGGACAAACTAAAAATATTAGACATTAGGAAGAAATTTCACTTCACAGTTTTCCGGAAAAAAACTCCTGTTTGGAAAATCCTTGTAGTAAACAATTACCGAGAAAATAATTCGGATGAGGATCCTGAGTGCACAGTTTTTATTATAAAATTCCATCACCTTTTAGCGGATGGAATTGCAATACTTAACCTTTTTTGCGGGCATTTGGCAGAATCTGATTCGGAAAACGAAAAAGTGAAAAAATCTTCAGAACAAGGGAATACTGCCAACAGTATTCCAATATTGATGCAAATTCCAAGTATGATCTCAAAGCTGCTTACAAACATTTACAAAGCGATGTTTATGGCAATGTTCAAAAATGAGGATATGTTGGATATAAATGATTGGCATCCGCCTCAGAGAAAATTGTATCGAGACTACGAATGGTGGATCCCAGAGCCAATTAACAAACATGTATTTCGAGAAGTAAAATCTGCTTTAAATGTTTCGGTGATGAGTGTGGTGGTTTCAGTCATCTTTGGAGGAATGCGAAGAATGATGTTAGCAAAAAATCTCAACTTGCCTAAAACAATGCGAGTATGCCTTCCCGTTAATGTTCCTAATCACCCGGATGGATTAACAAATGATTGGTAGTAAACTGCATTTGCTAAATTTTTCAATTTTAAATTCTCAGGCTTGAATTCAAAATCGACTTGATTCAAGAAATATTATTTTCGTATTTTTATTAATTTGGATATATTAATTATTTGCAGCCTTGTAATAAGAATTGACTCTCCGGTCGCCATGGAAGATTGCAAAGAAAGAATTCTTATGAACGATCAACTTATTAAATACGAAACCCTCATTACAGCAGACAATCCGATCACAGATTTCTTAGGTGGACTTCTGTTTGATATAATTCCTTTATGTCTTAAAAGATTGATGAATTATGACACCGCCGCTTCAAGCTATATACTAAGCGTTGGAATGCCACCTGGAAAAAAATTGATATTTTTCGGTCATCCTTCTGTAACTTACTCCACTTTAATGTCCGCATGCAGATCAAACGTTGGTAAGTATTGAAACAAAAATAAATGTATCTAATTAAGAGACAATTAAATCTATTTCGATAAGTGGTGTTGTATTTTGAGTATAATTTACTGTAGAACAATACTGAAACATTAACTAATAATCTGACAATACGACAACTTTTAGAGTAGTTAATTATTTACGTGTGTAATAATTTATTTCTGTTCTTGTGTTTTTGAATTGAAATGTTGAAATTACGTTAGGTGATAATTAAGTGGAGGACTAAGCCTTTACATTAGAATATAAATTAAGCTACTAATCGTAGTAGATATAATAATTAATTGTATATTAATTACATCATAATAGTCTCGCTCTTAAATCACTTTAGCAATAGTGTATAAAGAACTTATTTGCAAGCATTGAAAATGATCTTATAATATTTTCTTTCCCATTTTTTCAGGATTTGTGGTGAATATATTGGGTCATAACGACTACTTTTACCCGTCGTTTCAAATAGACAGCTCTTTAGTTGAAGGTCAAGAAGATATGAAACAAATGGAGAAATACATACTAGAAGAATTGGATTGGTTGCCAAAACATGTCTAACTTGACTCTGTTAGAATCATTGACTCACTTTAAGACTAAAAGAAAGCAAGTCAGCATGCAGTACAGCATAAGGCACAATTGTGCAAGGACACAGGGAACATATTTTAAAAGGAAACTATTTCTCAAACCCAATCACCTACCGTAATCCCTGGACGCATCAGAGAGCTGCTACGTAAATTTAATTAACCTAAGCTGAACACAACATTACTTTTGCTAGCCCGTCAAGAGCGCATTTATTTAAAGAAAGCAATCATATTTTTTGAATTCAGAGTTTAATTTTTTAATTACTTAAGATTCGTTTTAGCTATAATAAATTTTAAATTTAATTGAACTTGTAATTATTGTCATAAAAATATTCATCGCAAAATTGAATTCTCATACAATAACTGAAATGTGATATTTACTATCCGGTCAGATTTTCTGAATTGTAATTATAAATTTTAAAACCGTAACTCTGTCGCATTTGTACCCTTCTTTCATAAATTATAACAATAATTATCAATTTAATGCAAAAATACGTCGAGTAGATAGATAATCTTTTAAATACAGAAGGTTTTGTTATTTAACGGAACCTATTGCGTAAGTTTTACACTATTACAATTTACAGTATTTTCACTAAAAGACGTCATAAATGCCCGTCAAATCGAGTGGAGTTTGTCAAAGTAAAATTTGCCATTCAAGACAAACTTTAAATTATACTAACTCGTGGAAATCAATATTGATAATAATAATAATGGTTTTATTGTTTGACGATATGGCCTTTGGCCTTTACATCAGATTACAGATTTAGTTTACTTGAGTGACTAAAGGGTTAGTGGTTCCGTAGTTAGTGTTAATTATAAATATTATATAGTTACAATGTGAAATATTGAATGTTTCGTTTTATAGGTATGATATAAGCAAGTAAGTTATCCTTAATAAATATAGTATTAGCAATTAAATTGTGTAGATAGAGTGTAATAACATATAAATAGACCAGTAAATCATAATTTTATAGTCTGTATATATAGAGTATAGAAATGTAGCGTATAAATTATATAATTAGGCAAGTAAGTTATCATTGCATAGCTGTATAGAGATAAATATATATATACATGTAGAATGTCAGTTAACGAGATCTGATGCTCTCAGCTTCTTTCCAAAACAAATACAAGGATTTTACTACGTTGGCGTTTTTAATTTCGTTCATATCTTTATCGTTAGTAGTAAGTGAACCGAGGAGTGAACCCCTTATTACGCTGTATTGCGGACACCGTTCCATAATATGATTCGTGTCTTCTATTTCATTTAAATTACATTTTTTACAGTTACCATTGCATTCATTTGGGTAGTACATATTCTCAATAGCTCCGAGCGCCAATTTTTTACCTGATGGAGTTATATGATTAATGCCCGACTTTAATTGAAAAATAAGTCTTGTCATTGGCCATGGGATATTTAAGTTCAGGTATAATTCTTTCCTTACATGAGTTTTTCTGTTGGAATATGAAGATAGTTTATTGCTACTTCTCATACAGCTTATATCATCTACTGTTATTCTGTCTTTAATTATGGATTGACATTTGGCTATTTTATCATTTAAAACATTTCTTTCGTATATAAAACATTGATTTACGTTTAACGTGTCGGTGAGGTTATAATTTTCGAATAAATTTGTCAGCTGGTTGAACCAAGTTGGCCCTTTTAAGTTTGTCAATTCTAAAAAGGCATGAAATACAATACTGTCTCTTGGTTTTTGCATTATACGTGCCCAGAATTTAATAATTCTTTTTATCAAAAACAGTTGTATGGGAATAATTAATGTTTCGAGCCTGATTAGCCATCTTGGTGTCCACTTCGGAACAGAGAAAAGTCTCCTCATAAAGTTCATTTGAAAGATTTCTAATTTTTCAAAGCAGTTTAATCCCCAGATGGGTACAGCATATGTTAGCACGGATCTTACTAATGACTCGTACAGCTTTACATGGTTGTTTAGTTTTCTAAGTTTTGAGTTGTAAAATAAGTTAAATAGTGAACTCTCGGCGGATTTTGCTTTTCCAAGAAAATAATTCGCAGGGTCGTCGGTTTTGTAAACCGCGTTAAACGGTACACCTAAATAAGTATAACTTTCTGCTATTTCTATTAGTTCATCTTTCCAGAAAATTTTCGACACATGTTT
Source organism: Pogonognathellus flavescens (assembly GCA_019776165.1). Classification (NCBI taxonomy): domain Eukaryota; kingdom Metazoa; phylum Arthropoda; class Collembola; order Entomobryomorpha; family Tomoceridae; genus Pogonognathellus; species Pogonognathellus flavescens. Next base: position 8,256 of record JABASD010003914.1, on the reverse strand, counting down.
TAATGGTTTTCGTTTCCTGAATATAACTACCTTTGTTTTTGAAAGATTTACGTTCAATTCATTTTTCTCAAAGTATTCGCAAACAATATTAATTTTTTCTTGTAGATGTACAGCATTATAAGCTAAAATAACCATATCATCTGCATAAAGTAAAATATGAATATTTCTATTGCCTAAGTATATTGATGGTATATTTGACTCATTCAGTTCCTTAATGAGATCTTCTAGGAACAATGTAAAAAGGATTGGACTCAATGTTTCTCCTTGCAGGACCCCTCTTTTAATTTCAAAAAATTCACTCTCGCCTTCACTTGTTCTAATTTTGGCTTTTGCATTAGCATAAATGCTTTTTGTGACATTAATAAATTTAGTACTAATTTCTAGGCTGTGTAATTTATGCCACAATAATTCATGGGATATGGAATCAAATGCCTTAGAAAGGTCTATGAAAAGGGCAAATAGTTTTTTACCTTGTCTATATATGGTTTTTTGAATTATTGCACTTAGCACAAATATATGATCTTCGCATCCGGAGTCCTTTTTGTAGGCTGCTTGCAGATCGGAAGATTTTTTGTTGATTTTGCTCCAATGGCTCAACCTCGCCGCCATCATTGATGTTATCAGCTTCAAAATAGTGTTGCACAAAGATATGGGTCGGTAATTTTTGGGATCTTCTGGATTTCCTTTTTTATAGATAGGTGATATAACGATTTCCGAGAATTCCTTGGGGAAGCTTTCTATTTTCCAGAAGTCATTTATGCAATCGATAAGAGAAAATTTTGCTTCTCCAAGGTACTTCCATACTTCATTCGTAATTCCGTCCTTTCCCGGTGATTTGTTTTTTGACAGTTTTTTTAGGGCTGTGTTAAGTTCCAGGAGGGTAAAATCTCTATCCAATTCGTCAATTTCTATGTTAGAGTTAAAATCCGCTGAGTGGGGCGAACTTCCCTGGTCACTTACTACTGATCTAGATTCGTCATGTTTTGTGGATTTGTATTCTTCTTCAAAGTAACGTTTAAACATTTCTGGGCAAAGCATTTTTTGTTGGCTGCAACTTTTCATTTTACTTTTTCTGTACACATTTATACCTTCATAAAACGATTTACTATCTTTCGCATTCAGTAAATTTTCTTGCACTGTGTCATAGAATTTTTGTCTGCAGTGTTTCTTCAATTTATTGTAGGTTTGACGTTTTTCCACATAATCATTTTTTGCATCCTCAATCAGGTCTTTGTCTTTCAGTTTTCTCAATTTGTAAAGTGCTTTTTTAACAATTTTCTTTGAGATTTTGCATTCTTCATTGAAATAGGTAGGTGGCTTAATTCTCTTTTCTTGTCCTAGTATTCGAGTTTGGATGAGACCGCATTCTTTTGCCGAGGCGTATATACTGTCTTCAATATTCTTATAAGAATGGTCAGAGTTGTTTAGATGTTTCATAATACAAGCGTTAAAGTTCTTTGAATTGTTTCTGTCTATTGTAATTTTTTTAACTTTTTGCTGATATGGCACTGCAATGTCATCGCGTTCATTTTTTAATTCATAAAGGATTGGCATATGGTTGGAGTGTTCACTGGGTATAACTCTAAAATCGTATGGTTGTATATTGAAATCCTCCGTTGTAATGCAAAGGTCGATGATACTAGCTCCATTTTTATTTATGAATGTAAATTCTCCTTCGCTATCTGAGCTGCTTGTTCCATTTATAATTGTTAAGTTATGCTGGTTCATAAACTGTAGTAGTTGCTTTCCTTTCTTATTTATTTTTTCGTCCTTGGAATTCCTTTTTATTATGTTGGTAAAATATGTATAATTATTTTCACGTCCTGTTCTTGCATTGAAATCGCCCATAAAAATACATTCTTCATTTATAATATCTTTTTGATCGGGTAAAATATTTTCAAATGGATTTTCAAACACATTTTTTTCTTTTTCGGGGATATAGCAGAAAATAATATTAACAGTTTTGTGGCTTAGTTTAACTTTAATTTTTATTGTGTGTTTGTCAGTTTTGATGTTAATAACTTGAGGGAATAAATCCAGGTGGATTCCGGCTAATAAACCAACTTTTCCTCTTCCCATTTTATTTTCCTTTACGGCTAACACTTCGAAGATTTTGTAATGAGGAAATAAGTGTGAAAGTTGGAAAGGTGACGTAAGCCATGTTTCGGCAAAGCAGAAAAAGGAAGCGTTAATTTGATTAATTTCGTTGTAAAAATCACTAGTTTTGTTAATAAGTCCGTCGACATTCCAGAATAAAATGTTATTAAGTTTGATAGATTTAGTTTGTGTGTAATCGAGTTGTAAAGACCGGCCATATCTTCATGCAATTTCAACTTTGTTGTTTTCTACTTTGAATGTTGATGTGACTCCATTTTTGTCAACGTACAATTTTCCTCTGTTTATGTTGCCTTTAGCAGTTGAGTCGGTTTTTTTAATTTCCCTCAGTTTGTCTCTCAGCAATTTTTCCACTAATTGGTCATCCTTGGTCAAATCATTGTTCATGTAGATTTTGGTTCCTTTTAATCCATTCCTTCCTTGCAAAACCATTCTCTTGTCAATCATTCTCACAAATTTTAGTATAATTGGTCTGTTCTTTCCCGGTGTTTTTAATCCAATTCTGTACACGTCGTCAATCATTGCCATTGGTTTTCCGCATTTTTCGAGAATTTTTTCCACTTCCGAAATGAGTGAGTCGAGTTTTTCATCCTTCGTTTCCTTTATGCCGGTTAAAATGACACTTTTCTCCTTTAGTCTTCTCTCTAACGTGTTGACACTTTTTTGGAGCGAAGTTACGGCCCCACCAACTATTTCCTCGATGTCATCTCTTTTTAACTGAGCACTTACAATTTTTTGGATTTTTTGGATTTCCTTTAGCATTGCATCCATTGCGGCTGCGGTTTTTTTCCGTATTAAATTAACTTCACTAGTCGCAACTGTGTGTTCACTAGAGTCACTGTCCGAGTCACTTGTAGTTTCTTCTTTAGTGTTGCTGCTGGTTCCTGGTTTATTTTGATCTTGTGTTTTAACTTTTTTCTGTAATTTTTTAACTGGGCTAACGCTATCTTCTCTTTTCTTTTTTCTGTCTTTGGGTATTGGATTTGGAACAGGACTTTTGTTAGTTTTTTTCCTTCCTGTAAGTGCGTCTACTATTGTATTCATACTTTATTCATAGCTATCAAGAACAACTCACTCGCGAGAGATGTTACTCGTCTCGCTTCCAACTCGGAACAAAAAGTGATCTTTTTTAATGTTGCATAAAAAATCATTTCTGAGCAAAATAATAATATGATGTAATGTCAAATTGTAGCATATTGAATATCCCGTGGAATGTTGTGATCAAAATATATCCTAAGTAAAATATTATTTTGTCTCATAATCAAATAATTTGATGTGCAATTTACATCGTATTAACTAAATCACTTAAACCTTTAATAATATTTACGTAGTATTTATAGATGTAGTATCCAGGAAATGAAAAACCCACACCCATGGGTTTTTCCGGGTTTTTCCGGGTAATATGTTTTTGTGTATTGGGTTTTTGCTGGAAAGGGTACAGCCTGAAAAAGGCAATAATTTCAAATCTCGCGGCATTTTTTGCCACCCTAAACCCACTTGGCTGGGTTTTTCAACATTTCAACCACCCAAAAACACACCAAAAACACAAAACCCAGGGTTTTGGGTATTTCGTTTCCTTGTAGTATCCCCTGATTCTTACCTACATTGATTTATCCGCATATTATATTTCATGCTGTGGGAGCCTGTGGGCAGGATATACAGATAGGTCTAAATATTATTAAGATTCAAAGTTGGTCTATCGCTATATATAACATGTTATGTATTGTACAGCCAACGTCAAAACTCGAAGTCTACTCATAATAGTATTAAGATGTAATAATAATTGTCGCTTATGTAAGGTTTTTCCATCGTGTATTGCATACACAAATAACTTAGCCATCTTATCTGTCATGTCTGTACTCGGTCTCTCACTATATGTAAGGTGTACTTAAATACACAGGCAAGATTGCCGGTACTCATTTTCTAGACTCAATCAAGGTACATGTTTGAAATGGTATATCTTTATGTTAAGTATCTAATATATTGTACATTCTATGGAAAACTGTAACATTTTGTTAAAACTAATATTTGATTTTGATTGTGCAATGAACAATATGTTCGAGAAGCACAATAACAAATATATTCTATATTTTATTGAACACAAAATATTTTGCGTTAAAAAATGTTTTTTTTTGAAAATGAAAACAATTTTAATTGTATGAAAAAAATCGTACTTTTAATTGACGAAATTATAACAACAAAAGAAGCTGATGGGTGGACGGACAGAAGGACAGTCTGAAATCATGTAAACAAGAAAATTGTTTGTTATTACATTTAAGAAAAAGGTAGCATTAAATCATAATATAGTACCTTAATATTCAGAGCCGTAAATAAGCAGTTTTCATTTGTCTACATGTGCGTTTTTACCGTTTGGGTAGAAAACAGTTATAATAGTTATATTACTAGTGTATTTAATTATTCTCCTTAGAGTAGCTAATACAAACTGTCCCTTGTTACAATCTAGGTTATATTATATTTGCCTTGTCGTTGTCATGTAGTAACTCTTACATTTATTGTATTGCGTTTGGCAAACTGGATACGGTCCATGCTGTGTGAAGGTCACAAACCGTACGCAGAACTGAACGACACAGTAAATCCTAAACTGATTGTGAGCTATCACTTTATACTTCTTTTAGTAAACTTATGTGTTGTATAGTGTTGGTACTTTTTTAGAAACCTAAATTACAAGTTGTATTAAAGCTTTGTGACTCTAAGGTCAAAACAAGCGACCACATTAACTTAGGCAAACCTATGTAGGTTGTGTGTGCCGGTTTCATTTGGTACACTTATGCATAAAACGTCTTGCCACAGTAATAATGTTACAATATGGTTTTCGATTTGTTATACATTTTTCATTCAGTTAGTACTTAAACGTTTTACGCTATTAAGTGCATTACATAACTTATGTAATGCACTTAATAGCGGTTTCATGCTCCAGAAATAAAACTGTCACAACTAATTTCCTATAACGAAGCAGCGGTTTTTGTCATTTACTACTTGTAATGGACAAACTCTCTATCTATTTTTAAATTACAAGTTCAAGTTTTATGACCAAACGATTTGGCTTGAGTGACGCAAGCTGATAAAAATAAAACATATTTTTATTTTGCCAACTTTTGTTGCCACATCTGCCTCCTATCCCCTTTCTAGCGAATACCGGAATTTTTTGATGAATTAGGAAAAATTCTTACACATGCAAGGAAAATGAAGAGTAGATATCTTTCCTTAAACAAAATGGTTAAATGAAAAACCGTCTACCTGTAAGGAAGGTACTTAAAGACTGTTAAACTAATACCTAAATATGAGGAAAGAGTAACCTTAAGTAAATGAGCGACTATGTTCAATCAAATAAGTAATTGCTTCGTTGTCGATAATACCTACTTAATTGAGGGAGTTTTCCTGTATCAGTAATTATGTTGCATTAACGCGGTTGCAAAATCAGGGTAATATTGTTATCGTCTTACGCAACATTAACCTGAATTAAATTTTTTGTGTATGCATATACTGTATGTATCGTAAACTAATCTGAGTTTAAATTGTATGTTCTTATTGGACGTTTTATTTACAGTTCAAGGTATAGCAGTTCAAGGAAAATACGATCGACTGTGTAATGTACAATGCCAAAATTTATTTATCTTTTTATATATAAAAGAACATCAATACCTAAACTACCTCATCTACCTGTATTTTATACATTGGTATTATAAATAAGAGAAATGGAACATTTTGCTCAAGTTCAATTTAAACTTATGTTCTCAGTAAACATAAGCATTTGAATTACAATGAACATTTCAATAGCAAATTATGGAAAAATTGTCGATCCCGCTATCAAAGTAGCGACAAGAGTATTGAATAAAATTATTTCCGACAACAAAAAGAGGTAATTCACATTTTATTCGTTTATTTACTTTTTTATCATTACCAATTATTTCCACGATTATATCACTCAGTAATAACTGCTTATGTAACTAAATATTATAATATTTGTGGTGCTTCCAGAGAGTTTCCACAAGACATAATTGTTGACGTTGGCTGTGGAAATGGCAAAGTGACGAAAGAAGTACTAGCTGATTCAGTCCCACATAAAAATCTTTTGGCTCTTGACATTGACCCTGCAATGATTGACCACGCCCGTCAAAGCTATAGCTCTTCTTCTATTGATTATATTATTCAAGATTTCGGGCAAAATTTTAAGCGTATGGATTTAAAATTGCAAAATTTAGAAAACCAAGTGGATTTGACTTTTTCAAACTATGCCCTCTATTGGATTACTGGATCCGGCAAACTTAATTCAGTGATCAACATCGCGGAAATGCTGAAGCCTGGAGGAAGATTTTATGGTTCAATTTGTATTGTGAATGATGTTGAAGAATTTATTAGTGATAAAGAAAAGATGCAATTAACGAAAGGAGTACTCTCAGTACCAACTCGATTGGAGCAAATCTCAATGTGGGAGGATTATTTCAAACGCCAAAATCTAAAGGTTGAATATGAAGTCGTGGATTGCATTTATGATTTCGGAACTCCTGAGGCATATCAACAGATTTGGACGCCTATGTTCAATTTGTGGGACCAGTTTATTGTAAATAAGGAAAAACAAGAAGAAAATGCTAATAGATTAACTGAACTATTTTTAAGAAGCTATGCAGATTATAGGCAAATATTGTCGCCGGAGAAATTAAAAAGTGCTCACACAGTTCATGTTGACACCATGTTTATGAAGTGTACAAAATTACATTAAGAAGAAGTGGAAGTACATTAATTTTGAAATGTTGTTTGTATGCTGCTTCTGAAGAAGTACATTGTATAATTATATTTGAATTAGAGATCAACAATATTTAACGGTGAGTGTGAAATTGGAAATTTATAGATTTTTGTCCTTACTTTAACTCAATCAGTATAAAAACAAAATTTAGCATATGACAAATGACATAATAAACCAACATGAAGGGTCTCGGATTTTACTGTGAGGTGATAGTGCCAACTTTCATGTGATGTACTATTGCATTTTATAATGCTGTTATTTTTTCTGAAGTGGCCTGCCTAATAAAACTATTATTATTATGAAGATTATAAGATTATTATTAAGACTATTAGTATTTTCATTTGGTGTAATTCTCTATGTGTTTGTTTGTCAATGTAAATAAATATTGCAACGACGTATTCCGCAAAAATCTACTGCTTGTGTATCTTTCGTGTGAACAGACAAAAACTGACTCATATATAAATTATTTGCACGTTGTGAAATTTACTTTACATAACAATATTGGGAATATATAATTCTGCTGAGCAATACATCAAATATAATATAATGCGGCTTTGATTAACACAGCAGTAAAAAAGAGTTGAGATTAGCCACGATCACCGTCAACTACTGCACTGTCATTTCAATTTCTCCAGAATAATCACAGGAACCTGTATTCACAGTTCATGGCGTTTGACGTTCCAAATGAAAGTAGTTTCAAGTTTAATTTTTTTATATTTACTTTATTACGATGAATGCATCTGACGTCATACGTTTGCTCATTGCAACACTAGTTCCTTATTCATTAAAAGACTTAATTTACCCATACACGTTCACTCCATGCATAAATAGATTCGACCTTTAAGCTGATATACCGTACCGGCGCTGGTATTTCCCCATGGACAAAGTATTTCCCCACTGGGGAGCAATTGGAGTATTTTTGTGTAATTTGCTCCCACCAAATCCCAATTCCCCATGGACAAAATATTTCCCCATTGCTAATGGTCAAAATATGTGTCCCCCTTATACAAGCCATACATACATTTCATAGACATACGACTACAAAGTATACTGTTGACTCATTTTCATTATGTATGCAATGTACTTAAAATTTTACACTTACTTAGAAGACAATTTACTGATAGAGTTGACTTCATGGAGTGTGGTATTGTAAATATAACCCAATTAATAAGTAAACTAAATATTTAACATGGTTGCTTATTGCAAACCCTAATCGATTGCGCCTCCTTTCCATTTAAATTAGTTGTACTTGAGGTAGGGACTTCGCCTTTACACCGTCAAATATAGAAGTGATCCTCGTGGCACCCTACAGAGAAATGAGAATCATTCGTACAATTTGGAGAGTGTGGGGGCGAAGCCCCTTCTCCCAAAACTGC
>JABASD010003913.1:0-17639 GCA_019776165.1 Pogonognathellus flavescens | reverse complement strand
TTGGAGCGTTCTTCGGAAGACATTTTGGTGTAGGATGGATTTTCCGGAAAAGGGATCATATAAACAAGTTCGGCAAATAAAAGAAGTCTGGGTGCACGTTCCAAATTAAAACCGCAGAATGGTAAAATAAGAAACTTGGATACTTCTCCAATCCTCATGGACATCAAGCAGTCGCAAATACAAGGCATTAACTCCGTGTGATTACGATCCGTGAAAAAACGCTGAGGACGTCCCAACGACAAAGTTGACTTGAACGGTTCTTTCGAGTTTTCACAAATTGCAATGTAATGAAGGTACATCATTGAGACTTTGATGGAGAGTGCTGGGATTTCTGCTCCATATCCCTCCTTCATCACCTGTCCATTTAGAAATATTTCCAATGATTTCAAAAATTGAATAGTATTTTATGCCTGCATTATAATTATATTATATAATGCCGCAATATATATAATGTATAAACAGATAACTAATATTTGTAACTTACCAATTTTTTGATGCCGCTATTCCAGGGCAGCATTGTTTTCTCCAAGATGTCATAATCACAAAACATTTCCTGTTCTGTTATATCACTCAAAACTGTTTTAGCCATCTTCGATTTACAATTTAAACCTATAGGATGTTGTTTGTTGAGAGGTTGTCCTTCAATCTTGTACTAAAAGAAAGGAGATAATTAACAAATGTTTACATAAATATGCAAAATGAACTTATTAACTTTAAGAGCGATAAATTTAATGTGAATAAAAATCAAGTATTTTACTTTGAGTTAAATAATTAAACAAGATTAGACATATTTTACAGTGTAGAATTTAATTTTGCGTCTATATCTATACTAGTTTGCTAATGTTTCACTTTCTCGACTGAGAATGGCAAAAAAATTGGTTTGATACCTACCTGAAGAAATTTTTAATAGCAATACAATGTTAATTATTAAATAACTGAAAATGTTGATGAAGTTAGATGGAACGATTTCTATCACAAGATGATTGTCTAATTTTGAGTATAAAAACCAAGTAGAAATAGATCAGAGAATGGAGAAGAGAAATTTTCTGCTTGTTGGCAATAAATAATTGAAGTGATAAATGGCAATTGGCGAATGAATTAATCAGATATCAGAAGAACAGCAAATTATGTTGAATTTGAGAGGTTGCAAAACGTTGAGAGGGAGGAAAAATAGTTCTTGATGCGAAGCTTTTGACAGCAAAGCAATGACTAAAATGAAAGTAGAAAAAAGAAAATTTTGTAATTGTTTGTAGCACGCAGTACTGCGTATAAAAAGTTTCAAGATTCAACTAATCAGGGACAATCTTTTCTTTGCCTCTTTCGGTGAAACTAAATTATCAGTGCCAGTGTCATCCTGTCTTGCGTCAACCACTATCCATTTTTTAATTTTAAAAGTCAACTGTAGAAATATTTCGGTGTGTAATAATTAATAATACAATAATATCATTTAGATAGTACTTCAATTAATTTAATCTTTAAATGATAGATTTTATTCTCATCCACAAGCATTGAATGAACATTGTCATTTGTCAAATATTGTTGCCTTTTATTAGTATGCAAAAGAAAATTCAGTTTTCCATTCTAGTTCACAAAATATCTCATTTCTAACAATTAGAAACATCAAAAATAACAGCATAATTATTTTTTGTCTAATTTTCATTTAGCGTAATTCTTATATAATAAAAATATGAAACAGGCCCACAAAGCATTACAAGATTCAATTTAAAAAAATGATCTACCACGGCTATAATTATCAAATTATTACTACTTGAAATCCAGGTACGTACCCAGGGGGTGCTATGGGTGCTGAAGCACTCGCCAGATTATGATATTATGCAATAGATATTTTTGGAATTTTCAAAAAAGTTAAAAATTTGGCTCCAAATGAACAAAAAACTAAATTGTTTCGCGCTTATCGCATGTTGTATGTTAAAAACGACAAGATTTAATACATTTATTCCGCAGATTTTGTCATTTTTGTTCTCTGAATCCCATCCCCCGGACGAATCGAGGCCTCCCCATTTCATTACAAAATGCGAGATACGACCTTGCATATAATATTATAATGTAATTGAAATATTCGGTTAGTGTAGCGCCGCTACGGTCGCCACACTACAAGGTGTACATGGCTCGGTGTAAGTACGGTGTATTCCTTGAGTTAAAGACTGACATAATCTGGCCATTTACCTGGGCATCAAATACGGGTATAAACATTGTCAGTTGATTCTCAAAAAAGTAATCCTCTCTCTCAGAAAGGTTGAATCGTGGGCCTTTTGATCTACCGACGTTAGAGTTACCTTCTCTAGACTAGGTATTTCAACTCGTGGCCTTAAATCGCAAGAGTTAAAAAAAAAGTACCTAAAATAATTTAGTAGGGAGTAGCAGGGCGCATGGAGAAAAATATCATTTCTACTTTCATTAGTATTTACAGGATTCCAGATTTCTTGGGATCAGCGTAGGGGGGAAGTTCAATTGAACTTCAACTGTTGAACAATGCGTGGTTGGTTGATCGGAGAGCCATTTCGTCTCTTTGTCCTTCACTCCACTTACCACTTCCACTCGTACTCCCATCAAATTCAATCATCTTCAATTGTCAATATCACAATTTAGTTCACAACAACTGTGTAAATTTATTTATTATATATTCTTCCATTTATGTGTCTATTTTCATCCAGTTGTTATCTATCTCCTATTCAATTATACTTCGTCATCAACTTTAAATTAATTATTTTGCGTTTTGTTTATGACTAACTAATGATTGATAGATAAAAGAAGGAAGACTTCACCGGACACGGGATACTAACTTAACTGCAAGCCTCTATCATCTATCCAAAATGAATGATTTGACGGGGGAATCAGGATTAGGAGATTGTATGGCATGCTTCAGCAAGATTCAAAATTATCATTTATTGCCGGATGAGGAATCTCAGAAAATTGTCAACAGTTGCTGGAATTACCTGCACGAAAATATTGCAAACATCAAATTGCAGAATGTCAAGTCGGAAAATGAAAATGAGCTTCCGCTATGTAAGAAATGCTTCGACGCTGTTTGTGAATTGATGGAACTTTCCGAACTGGTGATGAAATCTGAAAAGAAGATTTCGAATTTGTCGTTCGAATTTTCATTGGGGGTTCTTTACCGACGCACCCAAGTTGAAAGTGCAAACAATATACCGGATGGTCAAAACTCAGCCAAAGAGTTCATCGTATTGGATGTGTCAGGAATATCTCCCTCGTTGTTTTCAAAGAATCAGACTAATTCGACAGAAATCGATGACTTTGCACATCCTTGTGAAGACAACTTGGCTGGAATGGATGCAGCATTGAATGACACTCAAGCTATATTGGAAATTGTAAATCATGAGTCAGAAGAAGCTGTTGATGACGAATCAGCGGAATCCGAAGATGATGCAAACATAACCAGTGATGAAGAATTTTGCCAGTGCACACGCGACCTGTGGTTGTCTTGAAAAGTAAGTACATATTTTTTTGCAATCACTGACTTTTTTATTTTAGCTCTACCAATGACCACGTAAGATTCGACTCTGTTTTCGTAAGTTAAAACTAATGTTGTATGATTTTCAGGATTAAAAGAAGCTACCGTTTCTAAAAAATTCAATTCTAACGCCAACAGCTCTCCTCAACAACCAGATGTGACTAATCTAAAACATCAATTGAGAAATGAAAGCTGGAAGAAAGTTGAACAATCATCGTCTTCAAACATCATTCATCGGAAAACTGGCAACGGAAATTTGAAGAGAGGAAAGATGTCAGTTTCTTCTCGGAAAGTTCGTGGAAGAGTTGACACTGGGCAGAATGAGCACAAATGTCAAGAATGCGAAAAAGTATTTACTTGTTCAAGTGACCTGAAGAATCACACTCAAGTTCACACTGGGGAAAAACCATATGAATGTTCATTTTGTGCAAAAACTTTTGCCCGATTTTCTAATATCCAAGCTCATGTAAGAATTCACACTGGGGAGAAACCATTCAAATGTGTTCATTGTACAAAATCTTTTGCTGGTTCGTGTAGTTTGAAAAATCATGTAAGAATTCACACTGGGGAGAAGCCATATAAATGCTCCTTGTGCACAAAAGCTTTTGGTCAGTTGACTGCTTTGCAATACCATGTAAGAATCCACACTGGGGAGAAGCCATTTAAATGTTCCTTTTGTGTGAAATCTTTTACTCAGCCGTCTAATAAACAAAGACCTGAAAGAATTCACATTTGAGAGACCATTTAAATGTTTTCATTGCACAAAAACGTTTGCACATATCGTTTCAGATAGCTTGAAGTGTGGTTTACGGGTATACACGGGAGAGATAACATCATGAAAGTAATAGTGTTAGAGTTTTTAAGTGTTGAGGTAAATTTGTTTTGTAGAAACAGAACTACATTTTTGTGTGATGCGAGGGTTTGCGTAGCTTTTTGCTGCTTTGAACTTTTTAAGTAGTTAGTTTCAACTTTCCGGTAAAGATCTTTGACCGAAGTATAACGAACAAAAAGTACGTGCAATTTAAACCTTTAAACATAATATTATAGGCTTAATTTAGATATTAGTTGAATTAATTTAATTTTTGATAGATGATATTCTCATCCACAATTATTCAATGAACATTTGGTATATTTGTATGAAAATAAAATTCAGTTTTCCATTCTAGTTCACAAAATATCTTATTTCTAACATATAGAAACATAAAAAATCACAGTTATAATTAATTTGTGTTTACTTTTTCATTTCACGTAATTCTATGTAATATAAATATGAAACATGTCCACAATGCATTACAAGATTCAATTTAAAAAAATGAACTACAATTAAACTGGCTATAATCATTAAATTATTTCTACTGGCAATCTACAATTAGTAAAGAGCTGAATTCATATTTATTCCTTGATTAAGTCATCTTGGCTAATTCCTAATGGAACTATAATTACTGTAATGTCTATATACAAGAATATACCATCAACTGTGAGATTAAACCTTTTCAACCTCCCCTTTGGTGAATCCTAGAGATACGACCTTGCCAGTCGCTGTTATTTTAAACATTTAATTCCTCAATGTCATTCTCTGTGCCCCAGACGAGACTCGAACCCCTCTCTTTTACAACATCCTAGATACTCCTTGCATATAATATTATCAATTATAATGTAATTGATAATTGATTATTAATTGGGCTATAGTCAAGACGTTATAGTTATAACAGTGCCGTACCTAAAATACCCAAACATAAACAGGGAATAGCGGGGAGAAGGAAGAAAAATATCACTTTCTATTTAGAGTATTCCTGAATCTCTGACGAGATGGATAAGCGCAGGAGGAAAGTTCAATTGAACTTCAACTGTTCAACAAAGCAATATAACGTTTTTTATCACGAAGAATCCAAAATAACAGATGTCCATTTACAATTAAAATTATATAATAAAATTATATAAATATTCTGCTTTTTCTCGTACTACGCAGAATACGCAGTACGAGTATTGCCTTAACACTTATGACATTATGAGCACATCTGGGTGGGGTGGTTACAGTGACTGACAGGCAGTTGGAAAACCACTTCAACCACTTAATAAAATATATTCAGTTGAATTTTCTCTGGCAAAACGCCATTTGCTAATGAATTTAATGAATGAGGTTCTAGTATAATTAAGAGCTGGCCATATTATTATTATCAAATACCTGCCACAAAATAAGAAAATGACCTGCCACAAAATAAGAAAATGACCTGCCACAAAACATTACTGTATTCAATTTTGTAGAAAGAGGGATAATTGACACAAGCACGCTGCTGGTTTTTACTCCCCGTTCTCAATATAAATGGAACTCAGATGTTGAGGTGAACTATAATTTTGGTATTTTGTAGGAAGAGTTGAGGGCAGCAGAAACAATTTATCTGTTCTCTGTACATGATGTTGATGTAATACTATTGTCAGTAACAAAACTAACACAAACACGCACTTCCTTTGCCGAACTGGAAATCGCAACATTTTCTTAGTAAATAACATAATTGACATAATATTATGTTCTTATTATTTAAATTGTGTCTGCGCAAAATTCTAAAACCTATTTGTTAATCTCAGTTACGCAGTTGCGATATATATTAGATATGAAAACTGTCACCGTTTGAAAATCGCAAAATCGTAAGAAGCTATATAACTGCTGAAATGGACAATGAACCCTAATAATATTATATCATAAGGATTATAAATGTATGATGAGTTTATTGGTGAGCTATGTAGAAAACAATGAAAAAATGTTCATGAAGAAATAACCGCCCACATATATTAGTATATACGTCGGTACTTTGGAAAGAATTTAATGAAGCAAGAAATACCAAAATTGCTCGCTTGCAAAATACGACTCATCTCTTCAATGAAATCTCAACAAAAAACTTGATAAATTAGCTTGATCAGCTGGATGTAATTTTATTTGGACGATAAAATGTTTTAATTTTTTAATATTTGCATGAGTTGTAAACAGTCCCATAGAGGAAGATGCAGAAAAAGAAGAGATTGAGGCGGATAATGCACTCGAATAGGATTTCCTTAAGATATAATATCCAATATATGACGAGTCTCTATAATAATTTATGTTCTCTATACATACAACTCCACAAGACTCCGTTTCATAATGAGCATATTTTGGTTTAAAAACGCCATCACTTTGGCTTAGCGTCCAATTTGTCCAAGTGGATAAAATGAGCCAAGTTTAAGAATATTTTGGAAATAAGGAATTAAAAATCTTTTATCTTCCTCCTTCCTGGCTTCCTGAAATTAAATATACAAAAATGAACATTGCTTCAACCTTTTTCTTCAATTTTTGATCCATTTCATCCATTATTGCCTGGTTTTTTAAACACTGTCCACAGCTACAACAAATATTACACATTATGAAATATTATTATACTCACTCACTCGGTTCAGTTATCAGTGACCGTTTCCTAAATGTTGAATCCCATTTCAATTATGGCTTTGTTTGTTCTTGCGATTAGTTTGTCTTTCCATTTCCAAATGTAATTGTCCGTCGTTGCTAAACTTTCGTTCAGGTTAGTCCATTCAGTCCCAGTATATTTGTAATGATGGAGGAAACCGTCTGTCACATTAACGCTTACATACTCACATTTTCCGATACAGGAAGACGGAAAATGATTTTGAACTGTCAAAACTTCTTCAGTACGGTGAAATGCTTTAATTCCTTGTCTGGGTGGTGCCGGATTGGTCCAGCGAATTGTGTGCTGTAATTTTGTAAGACGTAAATAACAATAGTAAATCTAATATTAAAAACTTTAATTCATTTCTGAAATGATTTACCCGTTGCATGTACAAATGTTCTGGGATATTTGCTTTATCCTTTTCCACAGATGGTCTATCTTCCGTTGTGAACCCGACATTTGAAAAGACATAGTAAGGTGTGAAATTCTTTTTGTTCCTCTTTTCCAAGTTGTCAATTAGGTCTATCCAAGTGTTGGCTCCATTATGCGGAATTACTATCTGTGAGCATTGTTTCAAAAATTGGATAAATTTAATGTGCCTATATATTCCGATTCATTTTGCACATTTAATTTGCAATTTTCTTACTTCATCAATGTCCAGCAATGAAATGAATTTATATTTATACAAATTCCGATAGAAGCAATCGTTGTAAGCTATCAGATCAATTTTCTGGTATCTCTAAAATAAGAAATTACTGTTGAGACAAAAATTTGCCGCAGAAGAAGGTGCGTCTATTTTAATTTGCCACAGCACTAATCTTGATGGTAAATAATTAATTAACATTTTGTTAATTTGTTATGATATGAGAAATTAACTTGTCGGTTTTACCCCAGTACTTCCGAGAGATGTAGTCATAATGAGTGACCTGTAATAATTTTAGTGAATGTGCTAGTTAAAATTAAAATAAAACTTCTCAAAACAAAACCACATCTCTTATTACATTTCAGATTAAAAAATTTACATCTACGATCAGCGGCTCTGTTTCATTTTCAAACCAAATCTGGCAATAATTAGGTGGCACATCCTCGTCGGTGATATCAATCAATCCTACAATTCTGATGGATGGAGCATCTTTGTTCAATTTTCGTATGTCCCAATAAGCTCCAAATAAATACACTGTCCAATCTCTCTGCCGTTGGACCTGAAATATAATATGAGTATCCCACAACGTTTTAAAATAACAAGTACTTGATACAATTTCAAGGGCTTATCGAGGATTAGGAAATTTAAGGTTGGGGAGGCGGCTCAAAGGTTAAATCCTTTTTTACAGAATTTAGTAGGATGTGGGGTCAAATTGGCAATATTTATCAAAGAAGCAAATTACCTGCCACAACTCATTACTGTATTCAATTTTGTAGTAAGAAGGATAATTGGCACAAGTTCGCTTCTTGTTTTGACTCTCCGTTCCCAAGATAAATGGAACTGCCGGCAAATTGCGCATAACCTCTGACGCTTTTTGTATGTAATCTTCCTCCTTAATTGCTGCAGCATCAACTGCACTAAAAACATTTTTGACCCGTGTAATGTTAATAGTTGTCCAATTTTTAGGTGAATTAAAAGTTTTGTATTTTGTAAGAAGATTTACGGCCATCAGGCAAGACTTGCCGGTTCTCTCTACTTCAACATGTTGATGTAATATTGTCAGCAACAAAATTAACCCAGCACCAAATACACACTTTCTTTTTTGAACTGAAAATCGTAACATTTTCATTCAAATTGTGTCTGTATAAAATTGGTATTCTACACACAATTTTCCAGTCTGTTTAAACAAATTTGTTTCTTTGAAATATCTACTTGTGTCGTGTTGCATCAATGAAATTTTTCAAGAAAGGAGACGCAATATTTTGTGTGAGAGACAGAAAGATTCTTTTAAAATCAACTGCTGAAATGGACAATGAACTCTAATACACAGTATTACATCATAATGATTATAACGAGTTTTATACTTGATGTCTATTTACAGAAAATACACATGAAGAAATACCTTAACCGCCCACACAATTTTATCACGTCGGTACTTAGAAGGAATTTAATGAAGCAAGAAATACCAAAAGTACCACGTTTGCACAATATGCCTCGTCACCTCTATGCCTCTATTCAATGCAATCTCAACAAGCAAAATAATAAATTGGGTTGATCAGCTTTTACAACTTCATTTGGAAGATAATGTTTTATAATTTTAATCGTTTAGTGTGAGTTGTGATCAAAGGCGTGTCTAGAAATTTGTAATGCAGGACTCAAAAGTCGTCTGGGGAATGTCTGGTGATGTTCCCTAAAAATGAAAACATTTTGCATAGCCAATTTTTCCAAATCACCCCTTTTCCTGGAGGGGGAGGTCTGAAGCACGGTGAACCCATAACGTAGATACGCCCTTGGTTGTAATGTGATTATATGACTTGTCTTATAAGGTTAGTTGTATTTTTTTCCCTTCTTTATAGAATGAGATGGGCCCTGGCCCTGGATGCTACTCATTAATTACGTGTGAGATACATCATGGCATTTTGCATTTTCTGGTGTGTTTATAGGAATTCTCGTTTCTAAATATTGTCTAGTACATGGTTGTCTTCCGCTGACAATGAGTAAATATTTTGTAATTATATAGTTAAACTGCGAGGCTGTAAATTAATTATATGTGGCTAATGACCACAATATTATTTTATTATTTTAATGGTCAATCCAACACTATAATGAAATGCAATAGTATCCGCTGTCGGCAATAAATACATCACTCGAGTAATGTGGTTTAGTTTATTTTATGTAGTTGTGAATTAGACACATTCAATGTTTACTAAGATTTTTATATTCATTTCGATTGAGTTTTAAATTAATTCAAATATTTTCAATGACAAAACTATAGACAAAACTTCACGATTTATATGTTAGAAACTATGCATGTTATCAATATACGAAAAGAAAATAGCATCCTTCCAATATTGTTTTTTCGCTTAGTTTTAGCACCTTAGCTCAATAGGCCATATTGATATATGATACACGTTCTTTATGTGTACCTATAGTTTGTCTTTTGCGTTTTGATATATTTGGGTTTTGTATGTATTTGTAATACTAGTAGATGTGTTATAACATTAATACCTTAATTAGGTATATGTATGACCTATTGATATACGTAAACCGCGTATCTACCAGGTAGCATTATTATTATAGAATCTTTTATTTCTTGTTGTGTTTTTTACATGAATCCGTTTTGTGCTTTCCAGGGGTTCTTACATACAAATGTTTAAAACAAGGTATATAATAAATATCATGTGCACACTACCAGTTTTAAACACAATGTTACAAAACAGGCAAAAGTAGTCTCACTTCAGTAACTTCAGTTATAAGGAACGATATTTATTGCATGTTAAGTTGCAGGCTTGCAGGACACCTGTAGGTACCCTTCAAGTTTTGTCGGTGTAGAGAGTGGATAAGAAAAATGAAAGTCACTTTCATTTGTAGGTTGTATGCATACAGATAGAAGATTCACTCAAGTGTGCTTGTGTAGGCAAACAGTAGTACATGTGAATTCTATGAAGTGGCCTTGTCCTCTATGAAAAACAAAATCAAGGGATGCAGAAATAGGAACCCTAAATTCCACAATACACTTTATAGTTCAAGGTCAACATCAAGTCCCAGAAAATCTCACGTTTACCTGAATTGTATTTTGTTTTCCTTTGTAAAGCGTCCTATTTCCTCCTGTCTATAAAAAAGCCCTTGTTTTCTCTTTTTTATTTCAGTTGCATTGCAAGTACATCTCCCTCCGAGTCCTAATCTTTGTCATTTTGTTCTTCTAAAATAGAAAACCCGAATATACTTCGTAAAATTTATTTTACTTATTTTATTATTGAAAAAAAATGTTACAAAATTCCTTGAGGTGAGTTTAATTGTCTGAAATTTGAAATATTAGTTTGTTTCACATGTTTTCAAAACCCTTTTATTTTTTTAGGTTGTCTATTTTGATTGCTGTGACGGTGGTGATAACGCCATGGACTTCTGAAGCATATACTGTTCGCGAAGAAGTTGCCCCTGGGGGTACTCTTCTTCCTACGGCTCCGGTTGCACCACCACCATCATCCCTTCAGGAACCGTACTTGGGTGTGATTGTAGCTTACGACCAACGAAGTTATGACGGCGTCTTCGTTCCCGATTTGTCAAGATTTCCAAGACAATTTGTTGATTTCAAACAGGACTTCCGCCTTGCCGACAAATCTATTCTACCCGGCCAACTTGTGACTTTCAAAATGAACAGGTATAACGAAATCTGGGATCTTCGTTTATACGTCCGACCCTCTTACTATCCAGTTTCACCCGGAGGTAACCCTCATGAGCCTCAATACAATTACTACTAACTACAGATATTCAAATTTTTGTTTCTTCTCTCATCATACGAGAACGAATTAGAAATTGTTGATAAGTGTGAGTTTTTATAACAAAATAACTATAAGAGTTTCAGGGATATCATAAAATATTAAGCAAAAATTAAAAACATTGAAATTTCGGAGAAGAAATTGGTAGACGAGTGAAATTTTATTCCACAATTGTCCAAGTGTTTCTACAGGTTACTTTTGGTGAAATCAAATACCATCAGGAGCTTTATTCAAAATAATATTTCAATTGTAAACGTGCAGGATATTGTAAACTGATTTATCTCAATAATTTCTACAATGCATGTATTGTATACTTGACGAGTAATAAAAATATTCGTTTTAATTACATAAATAATTTGGCAGAACTGTGTATGTGACTATATGACAATAATGAGAATAAAATCTAAACGTCAACAACTCACGCAAAAAAATAAATGACCAGTCTTATAATTGAAAGAAGGAGACTTACAATTTTGTTCTGAACGTGACGAATTATTATTCCGTCATTTTTTGCGTCAACTTTTTTGCATTTATATAACATTACTTTTTATTCGTGAAATAAGGATGAAAAGGATGTACCTAGTGTACCACCACAATCTGTTTATATACTTTCTACAAGCCAGCCCTTTTTACGTCAATGTTAGATGGACATAAATCATATTATTGCTTATTGTGTAAATGTGATTAGAATTGTTATTTGGAAGTAAGTTTACTTGTAGTATTCCTTTTACTTATAGTTAGGTATGAAATTCGATTCGATATATGAAGAATATGGTTGGATGTCCCAAGCTTGTCACGGAAATAAAGCCAAACTTAAACATGGTAAATTACTTTAATATGGATATTTCGTGATCCATATCCATATAGTTATTTTGTTTGTTTGTTTCGTCATGTACTAATTGCGTCATGCACCATTTGTAGTCCTTTTGTCCAGTGTGCGACGGTTTATCACGAATGATTTAATATTATACCACACTCTTTACTCACCACTAAATTTTAAGTTTCTAACTAGCAAATTGAAGACCGTTTCTATTCATTATAATATTAATTATCAGAAAATGGTCAAACTGAAATGGTCAGTCGCGGTCACTTAGATACGTTTTTACGCATTAGCTTGACCCTTTCCCAAACTCTATTGTACTCCGGCTGCAGAGCTAACACAGTGCAATGCGGGCAGATTAAGACATTACCGGGAGGAATATTGCAAAGTATAAGAATTGTTTTAGGTATTATAATATTTTAAGTACCTTTAAGAATAAGAAACTAAAAATGATTTAACAAATACGAATCGAAAGAATTTAAGAATTACTGCTGAAATTTTTTATTAATATTGCAAGAAAAGATTTTTGAAATTAGGAGTTAAGTTTATAAATACTTATATTAGTGCATGGGGCGAAAAATTGGAGCTAAAACGAACCACACCAGAAACATTAAATTAGAGCATAGCGCAAAATTTATTATTTTTCGTTATTTTATTTTAGAGTCTAATTTTATACTATTTGTTTGTTTTGTTTTTAAATTCCAAAACTTCCGTTTCAATCCTGCCCTTTAATACAGTTAGATGGACATGTGTTTTTTTTATTATTGCTTATTGTGTAAGTACTTTTTACATACCTGTAATATAGTTACGTAAGAAATTCGATTGTATAATATTACCGATATTATATAATACTTATATATACGTATAATAAGAATGGGATATTGCATGCCCATTCCATGTAAAAATGAAATAAAAAAAGAATTTGCACTGTGTTCAATCATTTGAAGTAAGTAATTATGTTTAGGTATTTCGTGGAATATAGTCCTCCTCAACTCCAGTGTATTTTTACCTTATACGTGTCGCTGTGCTATGAATTTCTTATACCTATTCTGTGTTCAATGTTCAATCATTTGATTGAAGTAGACAGTAGGAAGACATGTTTGTTTCGTGAAGTCAATGGCTGGTGGTGACATTTTCTTACAACGCATCACACTCAAAAACGAAGCAACCGTTCAGCTTGACTTATTCTGATCTTGTTCCATCCAATCTAATGTCTCATATTATAGACTTTTCAACTTCAATTTAAGCTAGTAATAAAAAGTGTCTAATTTATTTATTTTTGTGTGAAGGTGAAAAGTTTGGAAAATTGCAATGACGTCATTAGCTTTAGTTGATTTGTTTGACCAGTATTTTAATTTTGTAAGCCAACAAATGTGGTTGTCAGTTTTGGAGTGGTGTCCAAAGAAAAGGGAGTTTCAAATTTCCAATAATTCACACCGTTTCTACGTTTGCGCTTCGTTTTCGGTTTTGATACTTACCTTCAATGCGTACATAATTGGCGTTCTGTTCAATCAAATATTTCGTCCTTCCTTACATGCTGGATACATTGTCGTCTTCATTCTAGCATCTCTCGTTTTGTCCACAGCTTTTTGTTGCAACTGTTTTCTGTTTGCAAAACGTTCTCACTTAGTCACAAATATTAACCAAATGATTTCCATCGAACAACAATTTTTGGGTAAGGGGATCATAATATTTTTATATCTATTCTCCACCTTAATAATTAGGGGCGTATCAAATGGAGGGGGGTCTCAAGCCCGGTGAGTCCATATGTAGATACGCCCTTGGTTATAGTGATAATAGCTACTGTGTGCTTTTAGTTTTTCTATCTATTTGTGTGAGGTATCGGGTAAACTATAAATGTGGACTAGAAATTCCAAAAGTGGTACTGGTACAAGATAGAAGATTATATAAAAGTGAAATGGCAAATTACAATAAAATACAACTAATTGATAATTCGCTATACTGATGGCTCAAATGGTTTATCACATTTGTTTTATCAACTAAAACGTATGGGCGTTCTTTGGCGAAGATAATATTAAACAACTTAAATTTTGGATTATATTTTACTTACATTTAGAAAAATACATTCATTCGGGAGAAAAGAAAAATGTCCAAGAAGAAATGCATAAGTACAAAATTTTGATCCAGTTATGGATAGTCCTGGCGACTGGAATTTCCGTATTCTCTGGATTCGTCCTTGTGACTTTCACACTGACGCCAACTGTGTACCTGTTGGAAACGTCCCTGTCTTTCTTGGACTGCCTCCATGTTCGGATTCTTCTGGTTCCAGTCTTGGCTTACGCTGCACTTCACTGTTGGTTTCCTGTAATGTTCGGTTTGTTGTGGGGGATTACTTACACAGTTTCTTTCTCGTTTTGGCTGCAAATCGTAACAGCAAAAATCTCGAAGCAAGATGAGCGATACACATTGTCAAAATTGAAATTTCTCAACAACCCAATGGATGCAATAGACATCTACAGAATTGTTATGATTTTTGGTATCGATATGAATTACAACTTTTGTTATACTTTTGCTCTGCTAGAATTTGTGTCGGCAGCGCTCACAATTTTGTGCACTTTCGTTTGCTTTGTAATGAGAGATATAATTCCCATGCCTGGTTTCCTCGTCTTTCCACTAATGGATTTGCTACTAATTATAATGCAGGTAGTAGTCATTCCACAAGCGGCAGTAATGAACACAAGGTCAGATTGCCTGGTTTCCTCGTCGTTCCACTAATGGATTTGCTACTAATTATAATGCAGGTAGTAGTCATTCCACAAGCGGCAGTAATGAACACAAGGTCAGAAATGTTTATGAGTGCTTGGAAAGAAAGCGATGACATTCTTGTTAGGAAAATTGTAACCAGCTTACGCAGAATAAACGTGTCCATTGGATCATTTGATTATATTAAACGCTCCACGGTTCTCAGCTATCTACACATCGTAGCATCCAACACGGCAAATCTCATGATGTCAGTAAAAATTCCTAGAGGACAATTTAACTAAGCACTTGATTTATAAAATCTTTATGATGTAAATGCTATAGTCACAGGTGTATTTTTAATTCTGAAATGCGGGACTGGATGATAAACTTATTTACTTATTTGAATAATGGGAAATAAAAATTCAATATCACGAATAAAATTTTATTTATGAGATTCGATTGCATGAACTAGCTACTATTACATGACGGTAAAGCATTCTTATATAAAAACGAGGAACTTTAACTGATTTAAACACGAAGTAAATAATTTTTTATTAATATGCCATATACATATATGAAGTAATGACAGACATTATAAAGAGAAATAATTTTTCACACATCATTATATTATAATCGGGCATTCTGAAACTAACTCAACCTCAAAACGTCACTTCTGCTACTACAGTCTGATAAAAAACACTGCAAATAAATTCAACGTAATTTTTATTGACTTTTGCCAGTTTTGTATTTGACTTTTATTGCCTTTTGCATTTGATTTTTATTATCGTCAGATATTTTCTGATATTGATCAATCTTATTATTATCCAATATTCATCAATTATTTTTGATTATCTATTAAGGAAAAGGTCAGAGTCAGAGTCGAATCTTAGCGTCGTATTTTCTTTAGGTCTGTGGGAAATTTATTGTAAATTTGGTGGCAGAAGAAAATACTTACTTCAAGGTGTTCAAGGGCGTATCTACAGATAGAATGTAAAGTGTGGGGAAGGTAGCTCAGAGGACAAAAATTCGCTATAAGTTTGCTAAATAAACAAATTTTCTGCAATTAAGGGTGGGCTTAAGCCCGGTGTGACGTAGATACGCTCTTGCAGTTTTACTTAATTACTGTGACGTTTTGATTTAATCTCAGAGCAGCTGCTGCTGGTTAAACATATTTTTGCTACTCTCATTGTCAACTTCAAAATAGAGAAATAAATGTAAGTAGTTAGTAGTTAGATACGATTGGCACTAATAATAGTAATAAAATTGTTGCCGCAGAACGGCTATTATTGTATTTTGAGAACGCATAAAAATACTGCGGCTGTACAAAGTAATTTTACACGTCCATCTTCACATGAAGTAATTATCTAAAACATTTGCGGTGAAACCACAATAATTGAAAATGAATTTTTTCTGTACATGACAAGGGATAATGGAACGAATAAAAACAAAAATGCAATAAAAAAATAATTTACTCATGTTTCAGCAGGCTCATATTTTTTAGTCCCATTTAAAAATCAGCATTAAAATTTCTTATTCAATTCTCCTTATTAATTACTATTTACCTTATTTTTCAGTTAAAGTTTTACTGAAGGAATTATATTAAGAAGGATTATTTCCAACATGTTCCTTTCATATTGTAACTTCTACTGCATATCATCACTCGTCGTTATATTAGTTCTGCATTCAACTTCCGTTTGCGGTATGTGACTCTTTAACAATTTTTAAAACTTATTTATTTTAACTAACAGTCGACGATATTAATGAATAAAAATCATTTTTAGACGGAGCAAGTGGAGTGCAAGTCTCGTATTCTACAGCTGGTTGTAATTGCAACGGTCTCGAACTCAGGTCACCTGGATCAGGGCCACGCACTTTGAAGGTAAAATGTACAAAAGGAGGCAATACTGTTAACTGCGAATACAAAGGAAACCCTCACGGATGCTCCAAGTACAACAACGGCGGTCAGGAGAAATTTTATCAGCAAGCATTAAATGATGTCGGCAGCAGAATGTGTTCTCTGAGTCAAATGATTTGCCCCAAAGGTCAAATCATTACTAAACTTTGTCGGAGATTTAGGAGATAAGAATTTGAGATACCAAGCACCATGAAAACTTTGTCAGCATTTTGGTAGTCAGCTCAATAAATATTTTAGTGGAAAATATCAACTTTGAAATTTTATTATTTATATTGCATAATACCTGTCAGGGGCGTATATAGAAACTTGAAGTGGGGGGTGCGAGCCGTTTTGGGGAACTGAAAGAAACAAAAACATTTTGTGTGACATTAAGTGTGTGTGAGATTAAAGCTTCCTAGATTGGTAGGAGATGTTAATTAATCAATCTCTGTAAATGTCATGTTGAGAATCATAGGAAATAAAAATTCAATTGCATAAAAATTGAACTTTATGTTATGTATGAGTTTGCACCAGCACGAACTATTCCGAGAAACTGCATGTTGCTAACAGTAAGGAGCTATTTGCAATTTTGACACGGCAGACTCAAAATATATTTTTACCAATTATATTATACTTACTCACGTCCTTATAAATTAATGTGCGACTGATAGGTTAAAAGCAGCTTCACACAGTAAAAGACATAGTATACAGAGTAAGATTAATGCTATATTACATAGTATGGCATTCAGATTAGAGACGCGCTTACTAAAGATTTTAGTAAACTAAAGTTACTAATTAGTAAAACTGAATAACTAGCTTACTATCACAGTTAGGAGAAAATGAGTTTCACCAACGTTTAGCCATGCC
>JABASD010003912.1:0-17642 GCA_019776165.1 Pogonognathellus flavescens | reverse complement strand
CCTGCTGCCTCAATGCTTCAGCTATAATGCTTGCTTGCTGAAAATCAAATGAGACGAGATAAGATATTGATACCATGAAAATTGAAAACGAAAACATGGAAAACTGCAGATTTTTTAGTACTATTTCAATTTTTTATCCGTAGAACTTACCCTGCGAGTAATCACCATCTTGCGAAGCAGTCAATTCACTGAATGGATGAAAAAAATTATGTCCAGAACCGTTGATTTTCAAGTATTTATGGAAGAAATATTGCAAAAACTTTCGAGCAGTCAATCCGTGTGCACTCGTCAGTTGTAGAAGCTTGAATGACAAGAAAATAATTTTTGCTAATCACCAAACAAGATGTTTTTTCTTTGTCTCAGCTCTGATTGTTTGTTCGGGTAAAACTGCAAAAATTATCTAATCTCCATGGGAAACTTCTAATGATACGAATTCGATTTCATGCTATAATATTAGTAGTAAAAGACTGACAAACTGACACAGTAATAAACATGAAATCTTACTAAAATTATTTATTTATGACGTAAAAAAATCATATTACATATTACAATTTACACGCAGAACAAATACATGTTGTAACAATTTACTCCACTAAAATCTGAACTGAGAATTAAATTATTCCAATCCGTTCATAGAAACTAAATCCATATCTTCTTCTATCTTCTTGCTTAAACTGTTGCAACTGATATTTCGTTCATTTATCATTGTAAGAGGTGGGGATGGATAATCTATGAAAAAGATGGAAATCTCTGTTAATTACAATTCATGTTTACGCTTTCACTATTATTATATAAATTGAAAATGAGGTTCATAAAACAATATGACAATAAATAATTGGAAACCATTATGTCGCTGACTTCGGTAGAAATCACAGCACATAACCATTGCTAAACATAACACTAAAGCCGTAAGAACCAGTAGAAACAACCACGCAAGTAAAATGAGTCCTCCAGTTATTCCAGTTAATTGCCATGCATCGTCCTATGCAAAAATCAATTTTTTGTAAAACAATGACTTCATGAATTATTCAAATTGATTATGTGTTGATTGATTTATTGATTTTTTTACTTGCAAATAATGGCTCGGACTTGCTGAAATTACTAAAGTAGTGATCTTCATTTTCAGTAAGTTTAAGGAAGTTAAATTGTATTTATTACTGTATTCACTACGTTTAGATGAACTTTCCACACAATTTTCCACAGGAAGAATTTTCAGATAATAGAGAGTTAATTCTTCTATGTTTTAGTTTCTTTTTACATCACACGTGAAAAATGAACAGGTTGTAAATGTTTAATTGACTCCGACAAAAGAAATTAATGGAAACTAGTTGTCCATTGTTGTGAAAAAGGAATAACCTACCAAACCACACGCTGAGTTTGCAGAAATAGAAGAAATAAATTAGACTCCTGAATCCAGACAGAACCGGAAGAGCCTTATTGAATATGCATAGGAATGCCACGTACATACATCAAACAATAAAATGCTAATCGTATAAGTAGGTAGGGATAATAGTAAAGGCAGACATGTAACAGAAAATCCAATCCCATAGTTAAATAATAATTTAGTAACGTCACGTCGTTTCCAGTTGGTATGGAATATGGACTCATCTATTATCACACGCGATTCCGACATTTAGAAATGCAATCGGGAGACTTTGCTACAGCAGGACATCACATTATATATACTTAATGATAATAAACACATTTAAATTAGTTACTACTATGCAATTGACATTACGTGAGAATATGATACCGTCAGTACTGTATGCCTGCATAATAAAGCTTGAGAGCATGTAGTTTAAATACCTATTAACTGAACACTTACAATTTGTGTTAGTGTTGTTGTTTCTTACTATGCTGTTTACCTTCAAATGGTTAATACAAAAGTGAATAGGATAATAACACATTAATTAAATAATCACATTGTAATGTGATGTGATATAAATTCATGCAGAGCTCTGCAGAGTGTATGGTTTAAGTTTAGAACGGTCATTTTAAACTAACAATAAGATGGAAATAGCATTCTGAGCATTCACTTTTGCTCAAATTGCTCAAAAATAGTTTAGTTAAATTGGCTTCACTCAAAAATAGCTAACATTAAACATTTTGCCCATATTGAACAATTGTAAACCAAAACAGGTTTCAAAAGAATGACAAACATGTCGAGAGTCGAGACATAACCTGCAATAAGCACTAGAAGAATGTAATAATAAAACCTTGAAAATTCCAAAATAGGAATTTAAATTACGTCAGAGAATGCAATACAATGTATAAACCTTTATTGTTCTGCTGCGTCCATGGACCTGCCTTAACTGAAACATTTTTATCAATGGGAACATCTTGGATAGGAACATTGAGAGAGACGGGTTAATTCCAGACTGCACGGGTTGCAGAGCCATAACCTACTATTAAATACATCTGCCCACTCAGTTTCTATAAACGTAGGATAAAACGAAACGAAACGTGTAACTGATTTAGTTCACATTTAGTAAAGTCCTTCAGTTTGTACTCTACTCGATAGACGAAGTGATTAGAAAATTATTGAATTTTAGTTGACACCCACGGCATAAGTTTTATAAAGCCTGAAATATCTGGTGCGCATTGACACGCCTGCACATAATAAGCAATTAGGTGTCAGCCTCATGGATTATGAGAAGCTACTTTGTGAATTACGTGGAAATCAGTAAATCCTCTTTAGAGAAAACTAACAAGACTTGGGTTGAGTGTCTGGAGGACCATTCAACTCAAGTATAAAGGATGGTCCTTGGGGAAATCTTTGTGTCTTGCTAAAGAAACTACCATGATTAAATATTCATACAATTTGGAACTACTAAAGGATGACGAAAGTTTTTTTGTTGTAAAGATTCTCTCTCTATACTTCTTTCCAGGTTCAAATATCAAAGGAAATTTCCCGACGGGAGAGAGTATAGACTTAACTATAATTTTTGTGCTTTAGTTAGCTTTAGCACGTACTTAGACTGTTGGAGTTTGACTTGGTAGTAAAAAATGCAAAAATTGTGTCACGACTTTCTATATTTACTACTGTGTCATGCCATGCCATGCAAATGTTCGAATAAGACTTTTAGGCAACGCTTCTCAAGACTGTCACACTCATGTCAACTGCAATGATGATTGAATTACTTTCTTCTACAGACTCCACTGTTTCTGTCTGCTGAAGAAGTTAAAGCTTTTTAGTTCTGCTCCTTTTCGCAAGAATTGCACTTTTTTATTAGATTACTTTATGACAGCCAGTAAATGCTCTTCTTTTCTTGCATCCGACAGCCACGTCTCTAGTATGTTGACGTCTCCATCAGAAAAAACAAGTCTGTACGACCATGCATACCAGAAAAATTCTGAGAATACTGTCAGAAAAATAATAAAAATATTTCTAGACCTTTCCTTACTTTCTTTCGATGTTCACAATTTTTCTTTGACACATCCATTAGCACATTATATCGCGGATATGCATAAATCATGACATTAAAATATTAATATTTATTTTTTCTTTATACCTATATCTAGTACTCAGGTAAATAAATGAATTTTTCTTCTTTAGGTAGCTTAGTTTAGTTTATATCTATTTACATTAGGTAGAATAAATATTTGCACAGGAAGAACACTACAGTAAGAGTAAATGAATTATTGAGTACATACAAACAAGTTAAAAGCTTTAACTTCTACTAAGTACAATTTTACAGTACAACAAAGCTATATCTGTAGATTATCAGAGTATTTTCGTATAGTATTCTCGTATATCATAGGTAAGTAGTTTTGTAGCTTAATTTCTATTTAGCTGTTATGTTATAAATAGTCGGTATAAGAGTAGAGGCGGATGCTGAAGGCTGTGAATCATTTAATAACTTCAGTAGTAGTGACGACATTAGGGTCTATGAATTCCACGAGTTCGTACAATTCACTTTTTCTACTTGCTTCTGTGCTGCCGCTGGACGATCTTGTTGTGTTGCTTCCTAAAGAATTTAGTCTTTGTGTAATATTTACAGACAGAATCAGAACGACGATAGCAATGAGGAGTGTAAATGCTGCAAGAGCTGTAGAGAGAAGTATACAGTCACATTTTGTTTCTTTCGCCCCGCATTCGAAATAATCGAAATCCTGAAAAATCCAAACAAACAATAAAAATTCCAAATATGATTACATTTTACTTGCAAAATTATTTTTAACCTGAAAGCTTCATAGGTTCATAATGGCTTAGTATTATTCTCTTACTAAAATAAGAGTGGTGGCTAAAGCTAGTGCTTTTGACGTGATGCTTGTATCCGGTGAAAAGGAAATTTTGTAAAGAGCATTTTCAGCTTCGATGTATCCTCCTGTGTGATTATGACTGTCATTATCACAATTTTCGGACTCTTTTCGTATTTTTCCAACAATTTCTTTATTGTCGGGAGCGCAGATGTTAAAAGCCGCTTTTTTGTACAGGAAACAGTAGCAACCGTTGATTTTCATCACTATCTTCCCATTCGACCCACGAACATTGTAATTTGGACCACGAAGTAAATTCCCCCGACGAATCCTCAAGATTTTCCCGATTCCGTAGTACTGCAAATATTTCTGACGAGCGTAAACAATCACCTACAGTGTTTATGACACAAGAAACATCAACTTTAGAAAATAAATTCATTTTACATCGCTTCAGTTTTGACAATGTACAAATGAGTCATTAAAATTCAGAGCGGTTAGTTCTGTAGGCTTCTGCTGTTGTTCTATATCAAGAGATCGAGTTGTCGGAAATAGTTACGTTCGTATGCAAATCATGTTTCTACGATGCTTTTAGCCTAATGGATAAGTAGAGCTGTTGCAGTTAGTTAGTAGTTAGCAGAGTCTTGTGCTGTTGTGGTATGGCATATGGTAGTAATGTATTCTTAAGTGCTTTCTACACAACAACTTTCGAATAAATATCTAATACGATGTGAAATTGGGGAAGATAGACTACCATAAGCTGGAAATACATTCTACGTGGTGATATAGGAGAATTAGTAGGTAGGAGATTTATGCTTAACACATACATACGCACCGAAATCACATATAAGTGGATGTTGTGTACAGAATTCGAGAGAAAAGAGATTTGCTGGAGAAAAGAGTAACTTACAGACTCCGCTCCAGATTTAGCCATCAGTTTCAGAATCTCATTCCCAGTTCTCATATCAAAAACACTCAGGCGAAATGCAGATCGTGTAGCTTGCCCGTCAGCAATACCAACGTTTTGTTCCTCCATCGTTTGCACTACTTTGAAAACGGGTTGACCGAATGTGCTCAGAACATCGTAACAATTAGGAGCATTCGGATTTCCTATAATATCAGTAACCAAAATAAACTTTTTTGCACAGGAAAAATGGATACAGATAGAAATACAAAATTCAAACAATTGTCAGTCAGGAATTGAGAATTTTGGATTGGATATTATTTTATACCTTTATCCCGGTCATCTACGCTCCGTTTTACAAACAGTTCATTGTGCGAGTTAAAAATCTCCAATTCTAAAGTATGAATTAATTGATTTTGCATTACTTCTACTGTATCAGGTCAATTAGTCCCCCGTTCCTCTTCCCCACACAAATTCTTAAATGACTGATTCTGCAAGCTTAATTAATTACCTTTTAATTTCTCATCATCTGAAGACTGCATTTTTTCCTTGTGGAATGACCTTGGTGTTTCTAAATGATTAAAGTTAGCACAACATTTTATTGAGTCCTTTTAAGGGTAAAAATAATACAAGAGTTATTTTACCTCATGAAATTTTATATGTACCTTGTGAAGGATGAACTAAATTGGATGACATGGTGTTGGCTCCGAAGTAGGTGTCGCACACCCCGACACAAGCCTTTGCCACGGAATACGCCACAATTATTTGGTGCGAATGCCTTTGAAGAGTAGAATAGTAATCTCAAGATATTTCTTCGTGAAATATTAATGTTATTCTGTCTCGGCTTGAACTTGTGACACAAACTCATAAACTAGTCACATTAAATATTGTTAATGGAAGACCAACTAAGAACAAACTAGAGAATATTAGAAGATTTATTCAGTTGTTTCTAAAGTGTTAGTGTTAGACTTTACTAGTTATTGCTATGTTAAATATTCCAAGAAATCCACTCACTCAGTCAGAGTGGTGGCAATAATCCATTCGTTAAGTAAGAAGCCCACAAGACTAAGTAAATAATAAATTCCACATCAAGTTTCTTCGAGTCTTAGGTCAAAGTCTAACTTTCTGGTGAAAGTTTTCGCGTCAACTTATGTTCGCCTCAATGCTTAAGCCGAGACGTCAAGCAAGACTTTACTTTACATGAACACAAGTCAAACAGAACTAAAGAAAGACTGAATGTACGGATGAACACAAAAAGTATTACATGGTTCAGCTGGTCAACAGCAAGAAAATTTACCTTGGAGTTTGTTCTTTCATCGTGTAACAACAAACACTTGATCTTGGCCATTTTACTAGTGGACCTACTTTAACAGAACAACTCTAACCTACTTATTTCACATACTTCATACACATAATTCAAATCTAGTTCATTCTTTCAGTTCTAGGACCATTCGTCAGTCAGAAGTGAAAGATTTCTTCTGCCCTTCTTAATCATATGCAAAATAAATCGTGATGGTGGTTTGTAGATTCCTTCTTGAACTGTTACGCAAACACGCCGAAAAGTGAAAGTGTTGAGTTATGTAATGGCCTTTCTCATAGTAAATCAAATCAACTCACTTTCACTTCATTAATTTTACAGGGTCCATTTAATTTTCCTATCGCAATCGCAATGACATCAATTCAAAATTTGACCATTTATTTCCATACTGCTCGAGTAATTATGACTTGAGAAGATTTATGACTTTGCTGTGCATTTGACTTCACTAATTTCTCAAGGCGTTCGCAAAATGAACAATTCTCAAGTGAAGCTCTCTTCTTTCGTTAGGAGTTGTTGTATGTACAAGTATTTATTCTTAACCCCGAAACGAATCCAATTAAGGTCACAAAACATTTACTGCTCTCTCCTTGACTGCTCGGTTGATGTTTTCCTGTTGGGGATTTATTAATTTTCAGAAGGAAAGTGAAACGCAATATTATATACAAAATCTGTCTCTCTTTCTCTCTGAGACTCCGAGCTGAAGAACTCAATCCTTATCTTTAATCCAAGTCCTGTGACGACCGAAATTCTTATATGTGTAGGTACGATATGATATAGCACGTCAAACTTAACTTTCACTTCAAACTATATATTGCAATATATTTCAACCCAAACTGTTTGCCTCGAGCACATGGCTTTCTTTGGCTTTTCCATATTTGTTTTCTGTACTTTATCAGAATGAACCGAAATAAATAGGTCATTGCTTGCGTGACTCCGTTATAATATAATATCACATATCTAGCTGCACAACTAACCAACATTTGTACACACACTGTGTCTCAAACATGTTACTGCACTTACTGACTGCCTGTACTGATTGTGAGTGAACAATGCAATATATTTGTCGAGAAACAAAAATATTTCTTCAATTATTTACGTATAGGTTCTTATGCTTTATTTTTGTACATTTTTATAGAAAATCAAAACTCAAAACTAAATAGGAAGGCTACTTGAAGGTAGAATAAGTTACCTTGCATAGTCAGTGGTATATTATAAATAAAAGGAATTACCTATTGCATGTAACTTCTTTGTTGAATTGCAAATAACAATCGAACTCAAAAACTAAACGCAATATAATGTCTGCCATTATGTACCTATACAAGTGAATGAGTGTGGTTACGTTAATAAATGACAAAAACAGGTCTGCTGTCCGATACTGCAAGTGTAAGCATGAATCCCTTTATTTTCTCACTCAGTTGTGTACTTCGATTATTGCAAGTAAAGTTTATACAATAGAGAATATAACATTCTTCCCTGGTTTCGACGGTTTTCCTTTGTTATTACTATACATGAAGACACCTGGTCGTATATGGATGTATGACTCCTACACATTTATTATACATAGTGTTTTGACTTTCATTCCTACATACCTCCCGAGCCAATTTCCGCATTTCTGCTACTTAATTTAAATGCAAATGGGAAAAGACAGCATTTTGCTGGGACACACGTACTAATTAATTTTTAATATCAGACAATGTGAGTTTCTAATCCAGTTTGGTAATTGAAAATGATTATTTTTATCTGGAGCTTCCTCCGATAATAGCGATAACTTTGTGAAGATAATCGTTAATTTAGACATGCACGTACCTCATTTACGTTAAGTAGTTAATCAGTAGTGACTGTGGTCATTTAGTCATTTGCAATGTTTAAGCATCAATTTCAATTTTGTTTATCGCAAACGGTCTTGTTATTCCCTGTCTGTTTTTGTCAAAGACAATTACACGTTCATGTATAATGTTTACGTACTTATGCTATTTTCATTTGCTATTTTTCTATATAACCAAAATTTAGTATATTTTTAGATTCGCAGTTAGTTCCAAGTAAACAAATTAAGTACAGTTAATTACAATGAAAATCATGAGTACTTATATGCACATACGCAAAACATAAGAAAAATCAAATACCTATCCTCATTAAAATTTGGAATTGGACAGTTGCTGAGTTTATGTTATAATAACAACCAATCATCAATATATTAGTAATACTATAATCTACTTTGGAAGACAATTAAATGGTTAGTTTTACATATTTATTTATTTATTAGCGTGTCTGCTATAGCTTACACTTGATAAAAATGAAAAGCATGTATGCATACGCAGAAAGTTTTCCTGGTGTAAATATTTTATATAAAAAAAAGCATTTAGGTGACTATAAGAGGAGTTTATAATTTTAGCGTGCACAAATACATAAGAAAATCACGATTCGTAAATAATATATCTCATCTTGAAATATTAAAGAAGTTCCTATGTGTAAGGCATAGTATTTACCGTGGTCCATATTGTAAAAAATATATTACGCGTTCTTATTTGATATAAATGGGGAACTTCGCAAAAATAAATGTACTTAATTACATTTTATATATCTCTCGTTTCTTCTATGCTCCAGTTTTGTTTTATTCATATTACATAGAATGTGTTTGGACACTTGCATATTTTATTACGGGGAATATTTTAATAATATACATTAGTACCTACAACTTGGCTTTAAAAAATTTCCATACACTACTGTATAGGTTAATGATGCCTATGCTTATGTTATTATAACGAATTTGCTTTTGCAGTTACCCTATTTTGTATTTACAAAAATGATTCATAAAATAAACGAGTTAAAAAATTACAAGGCACATAAAGACCAACTAAACATACACATAACCTAAAAGACATAACTTAAAACACATACCTGCACATTTTACAAGCTACTACATTTATGTAGGGCTGTAGTAGTCGTATTGTATAGAGTAATAATAAGTGTGTAGTGTTTAGTGTGTAGCCGAAAGTTGTAAATGTATATAGAAGGAATGAGAGGGAAATGGACTAGCCAAGAAGAGAGAAGGAGAAGCTTCGAGTTGTTTACATTATCCTATCTACTTTTATTTTAAACTTGGATCCCGTAGGATTAAGTGAACTTATTGTTAGCGATGTTGTTGAAAAGTTGTCCTTTTTCTTCGCGTAAATTATCCTTTGAATTTTGCAGCATTTGCAGACGCAGTTACAGGCACTAATTTGGATTGTTGTTTGTGTCTATTAAAGAAATGCATTATTCTTCTTTATGAAGTCACTGTAAGAAGTAAGGACAATTTAAACACAAGCATACAATATTATTTTATGTTCTCGTAAGCTAAATCTTTATCAAAATATCATTTTGTGGAAAATTGTGGTATTTCTGCATTTTTACATTTTTATGTGTATATTTAATTGAAGCTGATGATTTTAAAATGTTAGAATATAACTTGTTATTTTTAACTGAAGGATTTTGTTAAATATCAAATAGAAACATCAACTTTGTTGTGTTGTACGAACATTTTGCTCCTTGGAAAAATAGAATGATCTTCTTGATGCCTTAGGTACCTAAATAAAATGAATCCAATTCCCAATGTTACGTGTGTGTGTGTGCAGCAGATTCAGTCAAGTTAGTTGATACCACTAGCACACTACTTATACTAGCGAACGTTTGTTTAAGAATGGACTATTTACACTTTACACGCAAAACCTGAAAATCATTATTGTGCAGATTGTACCTAAATATTTAACTTTTGACCATTTAACATTTTGTGTGCTTAAAACATTTTGCAGGTAGCATAAATCTACAATTATCATTTTGCAAGGGTTTCAGTGGTACAAAATGATGTAACTTTTATTGTTTTCATTCTTTAGTAGTACGAAATGAACTATTAAACGAAGATAAAAAATTCCATTACATTTACCGAAATCTTAAACCATCACTTACATAATAATTGGTTTGTAACCATGTTGCTTATAAAATTACACGTGCTCTAATAGTGCAAAATGATGCTCCATTCCATTTTTCAGGTGCTCATTAACACATCCATTGCATTTAACACACCATAGGTACGGTATCCGATATTTGTGCAGTGGGATGCATTTACATTTACCATTTCTACATTTCATTTTTACAAAAATGTTATTAGTATTGTTTATGCAATTTTACCTGTAGGTATAAGTGCTAAATGCACTTTGTCATCGTTTTTGAAAACACGGACACAAATATTCAGATGGAACATTCGATATTTTGTGCAGAAGGGTGCATTTACCTTTGTATATTTCGCTTTTACAAAAATGTTATATAGGTATCATGAATGCAATTTTACCTGTAAGTGCTAAATGATATTCTTTATCATCGTTTTTGGAAACACGCACATAAATATTTAATTTGAGCATTAATAAGCAAAAAGTGTCTGCTTAAACAGTAAAATGTGCAATAGATGGGCGATGCAGCAACGATGGTTTCAAATTGAACCATCTTTCTAAACCTAAATTATTCTAAGTACTATAAGAAAACCTAGATTCTCACTAAAATCATATTTTCAGGTCAAACAATTTTATTACTTCATTTCTCCATGAAGAAAAGGTGAAGAAGGTATAACTTTAAGGTATGGTACACTATAAAATACAGGCAAAACCAAACATTTAGCGATTTTTCGGCAAAAATAAAATTCTGGAATCTTTACAAAGATTTTGAGAATATAAAGACAATTCTAAATCTCACTATTGTATAAAGCATTAATTTGTATAGTGTATTCTACATAAAAATAATTCTTTCGTTTAAATCCCAAGTCGGGATTAACAAAATATCAATGCCCACCATCCATTCTAACACGACTACTACGTATAATATGATGGTGTATCCCAAGAACACCAACTCTTCAAACTGCCAAATGTTACTATCGCTTTAAAAGGTTTGTTGTAGCAAATTGATACACAGATTGTACAAATTTTTTAGAAAAAATTGTTCATAGATGTATTTTACAATCATAAGTATGATTATCATTTCAGGACAAGTGTGTAAAACCATTTTCTAAGTAAAATTGTTAAAGTATAAAGCAGAATATCACAGTAGTAGAATGTTAAGAGTGAAATTGTTGTTTGAGTTTTTGTTCAGGCCCGACTTGAGCCGAAGTGTGTGCTTTGCTGCATAGAACCAGCAGCAGAAGCGGACAAGTGGACTGCTGAAAGGAAAATCGTGTAGGATCGTATGGGATCGTATGGAAGGGATCTTACATTCAGGAATCAACTGAGCTCGGGAATGCTTGGCGATTGTAATAAACGCAAATGCTTCCTCAACCCCATTAAACCTCCAAATCTTATACAACTACGTCGCTGTTTTAACTCACAAAACTTCGGTAGATAGACTCAGGTTCGCCATATTCACTTGTAAAACTCAATCTCGTCTCTCGAACACAGAACACATATTCAACTGTACAGTGCACGCAAATGTAAATGCATTTATGCTTTGTATTATATGAATAAGACTATCCTGACGAGACAAAACATTTCAGTTTTACTTTGGCTCATTGAAATCATCAGACTCGACAGAATGTCCTATTTTTTTACTAAAAGTTAAATCTTGGGATTTTTTTTTCATTCTTCTGAAACTAAAACTATTTCGTTTTGGAATCAGCAATAACTGAGCCAAGCAAAATGTTAACGCGTTTACAATAATTATATCATATCATGCAATATAAAGTGCCAAGTCAGATTTGTCCACGGAGTCCACGATTTTTGAGACTTTTTAGTGTAAATAAAATATTATGACAATTACTAATATTTGAGTATATTACATAAATGATTTGTGTGAAAATGTTTTAGATATACATATAATTTTTATGTAACAACCCGGATGGTGGTTATGGACCTATGTGTATCAATGAACATTAAAATAAAACTCTGGATTCTATTTGCTGATCGACCTTGTTTATTTGCCAAATGGACGTTTTTACTACTTCGTCATGTTATACAGGTTCAGGTTATACATAATATTCTGTACCTACTCTGTTCTAGAAATAACAATACGCATTGACATTATAAGGTATAGGTTTATACATGTGAATACAAATACTAACAATAATTGTACCTTTACGAATATTATATGCGTGAGGAATAAATACATATATAGAAACTTAAACTTCAATACAAGAAAAATTATAAATCGTATAAAAATCAAGAAATAATTAAGTTAAGGCGATTCATTTGTATTAAGTAAGTAGACGAGGTTAGGTTCATATTTTTATGCTCGTTCTTCTCATTATTACTTGTCGATTCCTCTTTAAGGTGCATTGCCTGCATATCATGAAACAATTCTTTCTTCACACTTCTTTTGCGTCTGTCTTTGTTGTTGACACATGCAATTAAGTAATTGTACATTAATATCGTATATAAGTACCATAACATTCATTATCATCATATTATACAACTTTATATTATAATGTGCTTATATACCAATTTTTACTTCCATATCTGCGTTCATGATATGTTCACATCTTTTTCCAAGCAAAACAAAATTTGCCAGGTGTATTTACAAATTGTGTACATTTATGCAGTAAAGCTCGAATTAAGTAGACTCAGAATAATCTTGGACAAATACAATATTACGCATACAACTTTAAATATTATTAACAACTTAAGTACACAATCACATCACAATAAGTAAAGCATTAAACAGATTTGTCTTCATTCACTCAACTTTTGACAAGTAGAAGAACTCAGTTGTATTTTTGGTATTATTATTTCATTTCATTATTGTTGAGTTGGGGAAGACAACAAAATGCAATGGAGGTATAATCTGAGTAATAGTGTGACTATAAATACAATGATAATCTTATTTGCTTTTATACTTACTTATTACACCTTTGCTTATACCTAAGGTACATAATATTTTGTTTGGTAAGAGATTCATTGCTTGTTATTATTAATAACAATCCCTCTGCATTGACATTTTCTGTTGACTCTTGAGATTATGCAGTGCTTATATTTAGCTATACTGCATGGTGCAGGTGTTTTTCGCTGGCGTAAATTACAGGTAGTAGTTTATTTAGCTATTTTATAGGAAGCATTGTATTATTTTCAGCTAAAGCCTAGCTAATGGACACTGAACAATTTCATGTGTTGCAATCACGTTTTAATGTCATATCTACCGAGAAGATTTCCATGACCGAAGGTGGTTTTCCTGTAAAAGTGACATAACAAAACACGAAATCAGAAAACTTTTTACTATATACAAAATCATTAAGAATTAATGATCAATTGCCTTACTTGTGTTAAAATTTCCAGATTCATCTTCTGACGTGCTAGTACTTTGTTTGTACTT
This sequence comes from Pogonognathellus flavescens, assembly GCA_019776165.1. Classification (NCBI taxonomy): domain Eukaryota; kingdom Metazoa; phylum Arthropoda; class Collembola; order Entomobryomorpha; family Tomoceridae; genus Pogonognathellus; species Pogonognathellus flavescens. The sequence continues at coordinate 3,900 of JABASD010003912.1, read as the reverse complement.
TTTCCCCTTTGATCTCTCACGATACTCTGTGTAAATATTCATCAATATCATCAATATTTTATAACATTTTCATACCACATTCAATTTTTAAAATATTAGTGAATTGTACTAACAAAACACGCAAGTTTTAAGCATCAACCTACTTAGCCTTGTATGAATATAATAATTTATTGTAAAACTTAGTTTGTAAGTGACTTACCCAAACAGCAATTGTAGATCATAAGTGAAAAGAGGACAACTTCAATAAATCCAAGTATGGACAGAATTACATAATGCTTGAACTCCTGTGGTAATAGTAAATAAACACAGACAAAAATATTAGTCACTTCCCCAATACACAATAATGCTTTAGCATTTTGCTTGAAAACGCATTTCCAAACATCACGTTTTAATATTGAATAAATAGTTTCTACTGTACCTACAGTAATTGTATGCAAACAAACAATAAAGTAAAAGCTTTGCATTGGAATATTTACACAAACAAACGAACTTCTGGTAATTACCACTAGAAACTTTTTGCCAACAATTCTGTATATATATAGTAGTGTGCATACTAGTACAGTAGTATTTAAGTAGCGTTATATAGGATATTGCTCTTGATGAATATTTACATTCGTTCTACAACGTAGTAGTAGTAGTAAAAGCTAAAAGTTGAAAGAGCCAAGTGTATATGTTAATACAAGTAAAAATTAAAATGTGTTTCTGGCCAAAGCCTGTGTAATAACTGTTAAAAAGAGAATTTGCGGAAAGAAGCGTCATAAATTGTAAATGAGGAACTAAACATTTATTTAAGCAGTTGAATGAAGTTGAGAGATAGAGCTTACCAGAGAATAACTTTCAAATCCAAACATTTTGCTGAAAGTGATTCTTAGCTGCTACAAACTCCAATTCCACACTCGAGAAAAACAGTTGCATTCTAAAGGTCAGCAAATACACAACTACCACGACGAGACTCTTTGGCTAAACGAGTCGCACAGCAAAATATCACGTTCGTAGTACTGATACATTTTTTCCTCTTATGTGTTCTTCTCCTTTTCTCTCTTCAGAGTCTGAGTCTTTGTGAGTGTGAGCTTTCAGCTCAGTATTCGCTTTACTTGCAAAAAACTATTTTTCTCACAACGAAGAAAAGAACCACTACTACAGCTCAAGCGGCAGTTCTACAGCCAGAGAGTTATTTCCACAAGCTACTACCTCCACTACCTACTTTCTTCCTCGTTGCTGATGATATTATATACACGTTCTCTCTTTCCCTTCACTTCCTTTTTAACTTTGCCTTGCTTTACTTGCCTCAGCTTTGCTATGCAAAGAAAATTGATGTGATGAACGTACACAATGGAATACAAAACAGAAGAAGAGAGAGAAAACCTTTCGGCTTTCACCAACAACCAACCATCAGCCTCCACAATGCAATTCCACACACTCTCTACATCTCTCTAGCACTTTCTTTACCTTTGGACTTCCATACACACATTATACAACCCACAACCTAATAGTAAAAGTAAAGTACTAACAGTAGTAGTAGTAGTGGTAGTATTTAAGTAGCTAACGCTAAGCGACCACCCAAAACATAACAATAATAACACATTCTCCATATATAGAGACACTTTATATATAGCAGGTAGTATATCCTTTATCCTGCCCCTGTTATCTTAAAACGTATTATATTACTTTACACTAACATAAAACGCTATACATTGCATATAGACCCATACACATGAATTTATACACACATGGACAACAAAAGGTAAGGTAAAAGCCTTAAAGCTGCAAGTAAAGTAGTAGTAAACATTTCTCGTATAATTCATACGAGTGTGCAACATACGTGGCATACAAAACAAGAATACGACGACGACGAGAGAGAGCTCAAGTCAAGCCGTCCAAGGAGAGACCGTATAGAGTAATCCTTCGAAATTAATCGAAGGTTGTGCTGATTTTCTGCGCACGCAATTCATAAAATCCTTTTTGCAAGTCAGACCAGTACTTCATATATAAATATATATTTGCACAAAATTGCCAACTAAGTAAGCTACCCACATCACATTCACTCATACCATAACATATCACATAACCTACGTTCAATTCGATTACAATTCAATAATGCTATATTTAAACAGACGTATGTGAGTCTAAGCTAAATGCATGGATACTGCCAATGCTATTTCTCATGTGAGAATTCTACGTGGGGAGAACATAAGGTAAGGTACTGCATGAGAATCAATCCAACCCAATAAACGAAACGATTTCCGAATCACTGAGCTGAGACTACTGTCGTCTGCTGTTGAAAGCACTCTAAATAATTCCTGAAGATTGAACAAAGAAAAAAAGATTGCTCTTTCTGCGGGTACTACTACTATGCTAGTCCGATTTCTCTACGGCTTCTCTTGTCTCTGTGTCTTTAAATGTAAAGAGAGCTGCTTAAATACACATTCAACTGTAACACGGGTATTATTTTTAGAAGAAATGAAAATAATGATTTTTTGCATTGTACGAAGGAATATTTCCATAGTTAAAAAAATTATTTCATGTCAGAACACATGCGGTTCTGTTGTGACTGCAATAAGTGTAACATTTTCATAAGCGGTGAGAGATTTACATTTACATTGCCTTCTTCTGCAATATTATACACAGATGTGAATGTAATATGTAAATCGCATAGTCGTATACTCAGCCTTGCAGGTTGTGTTTGTATATTTATAGGGGTGTTCCGTTTTGATTCTATATATACCTATAGTAGACTCTTTTGCAATGTTAAACGACAAATGTTCATTGACCTCGTTTAACCTACTTTTCGTAATTACTCATTATTATTACAAACGTAGGGATGAATCCTTAATGATTTCTGCGAGGGGAACTCTACCATACTGGATTACTTACATAACCTTCGCAAAAGCAGAATTAATTACTTTAATCAGCTATGCGTACCTTCTTATACCTGTGTCATGTTGTAGTATGTCTACATTATTGTGTATCTCTATGTATATGCTCTCAATGATTAAATTCTCTGTAATAATATTACATACGTTAGTAATAGCTTTGGTATTACCTAAAATAAATTAGCAGCTTCAGCTTGAACAGTTCGCAAAAAAATTACAGCAAGAGTTTCCAACGATTTTCTTCTCATTTCTCCAGACACACTTTAATTAATTCAAAGTAAAGCAAAAAGTTAAGAATTTCCGGTTAATACTATATCAGTAGTACCAGTAGTAATACAGATCCTTTCTTTCTAGGAAATGAATTACAACCAAGTATAGATATATATAGGTATGTAAAATGTAAATGCGTGTATGTTTCATGTATCATCATTGGGAAGACGTATATAATTAAAAGTCGTGGATGCAGTGTACTATACCTATAGTAGTATATAGACACTTTAATTTATCTAATTATTTACTAGCTTGATGTAAACTGAACTTATACTGCTGAAAAAAGAAACTAATTAAATTAGTCTGCCATCATTAGGCTGGAGGCAGTTTCTAAGTGAAGTATACAAGAAATGTACATTAACGTACAAAGGCTCGTGTTCTGCAAGCAATAACATTTCAAGTAACACTAACAAGCAAATAATTACATTAATTACACAGGAAATCAGTATATAGTATGTGTACTATATCTGCGGCTAGTACATGGACTTACATGAAGTCAGATATAGTAAGTTAGTAAGTCAAAACGAGTGACTAACTCGTATTTAAATGTTTTAGAGAGACACTCTGAAGTGTTACAAAGGAGAAGAGCAAATAAATGTAGTACTCAGTTCGTAGTGACACAACCGAAGGATTTATGTACTACCTTAATCCGCAGGGAAGCATAGCCCGGCATGAAATAGCTACACTTACACTACACTACACTTTTTGCTAAAGATGTTCAGTACACTACACTTACACTACACTATTACATAGAGGG